>CAJQUW010002078.1:0-105576 GCA_907163375.1 Prostheceraeus crozeri | reverse complement strand
CTCGAACGAAGTGGTTCTGCTCGCTCGTCGGTCACGCACAGTAGAACGAACTCACCAACACTCTTAAATGATTGCAAGCAAATCACAATTCGACAATCTGAGAAGCATGAAATATATTGTACAAGCTTAATATTGGAATACGGCATCAACATAGAGAGCTGACTGAATTGATCCTTTAATACACCTCTCATACGAAGTCAAGAGCCTCACATATTCAACACTGTAAACAGAGGTTTGTAATGGTAGTCGCGTTTAATCTGCATATATCTAGACTGCTTGAAATAGCGTGTATCTACAGAATGTACAATACAATGCATGCCAGCTCATACCGGTCTGACTGCTACAATGCATCCGGTCTGCAGGACATTGAAAATGTAGAACCAGCGCTACCGGGCAATACATTTTCAATGATTTCTGACGAATGTTTGCATAGCTATCGATGAACAGGAATACTGCAGCAAAACTTTGACAATGAAAAAGAAATTTCTGTGGAGTTGAAGACTAAAAAATTGTTTATCATAATTTCTAACATCAGAAAGCGGTGAAATAAAAATTAAAAATTTAATTGGCTAGATATAGACATATTAGACCGATTGTGTTGATTTTTCTTTCGGTTTTAAAGTCATAGCATCGTTCAAAACTCAGCTAAATGTTGAATCAGTAGTTTTTTCTGCCGACTACATTTCGGTCATCATTTGCTATAACCGACCTCATCACAAAAAAAAACATAGCATGTTTTATTCAAATTGGACGCAAAATACAACACCGAAAAGAATATCAGATTGTCGCAGCGATTATTTTATTCTAAATTTTGTTACAGCATCAGTACTGTAAGATCAACAAATAGGTAGGACCGCACAAGCCCTCATTGACTCTGTACGGATTTTTCAATGGAATTTGTAGAGAGTGGATTTCCGCGAAGTGGGTAGTAAATCAGAGCTTTTTGCATTTCCACGATCTAACGCCTGAAATATTTTTTGTCCCTCCACGCAAAAGGTAATAAATAGTCCGGCAGCCAGAACGAGTTTCTGCAGGGAACGAGGCCGAAAGTGAGACTTTCACAGAATGATGTACATTCTATACCTACTACGAATCTGTACGTCTGCTGAGTTCTAGTGAGTTCCTCTTCTTTTCAGACAGGATCAAAGAAAAACACATGCAAATCCAATGGGACGCAGGTTGCAGTTCTTGGTTAAAGTGAAATGTTCTATGTTTTCCCTCATCAACTGGAAAGCATCAAGTCTAGAGTCATAATTTCTGACATGGAATCTCTTCAGGTGCGATCTGCATGTGCTATTATCGTGCATTTAATCAGCTATGTACGTGAGAATGTGGTTGAATGTGGATAAAGTAGCTCAAAATGTTTGTGTTTGCCGACATTAAGAGGCTTGCTAAATCTAAATGTGTTTAGCTATATAGACAGGGGTGCATGAAATTGAAAGGAAATGACCTGAAGATGTTCCATGCCAAAAATTATGACTGTGGGCTTAGTACTTTTCGTTTAATCAGAGAAAACATACAGAATTTCATTTTAGCCAAAAACTGCAATCTGCGTCCCATTTGATTTACATGTGTTTTTCTTTGATCTTGTCTGACAAGAAGAGGAACTCACTAGAACTCGGCAGACTCATTCTCCGCCTCGTTCCCTGCAGAAACTCGTTCTGGCTGCCGGACTTTAATTGCTTACTATTGAATATCTAAAGAGAATGACAATTATTAAGTCAATAAAAGACACCCTGGATTCCCCGACCGCACTCGCCCGACCTAGGAATCGAACCGAATTCCGTGGTGGAGACGAGGTCGCACCTTCTTCACTAGGGCACGCTGACGCTTCAAGAGGAATGTGAGTGAAGGCAGAAGTCATCTCCAAGGGATATCGACAGCTTATTGTCCTATTATTATTGACAGAACGTTACCAGCATTCATATTGTAGCGAGACAGCATATCAGCATGTCATACGACTACGTCACACTGTAGGTTGACAACAAAGGTTTGTGGTAGGATATTGAATATCGAAAGAGAATGAATTGCTTACTATTCTTGAGCAATTCTTCAATTGAAAACTAAGCTACTGTCTCTGAATTTCGCTGAAACCCATTATGCGTGTATCCGTTGCATCAAAGTGGAAAATGTGGGAATACATTTTATCAACGTGACATGAGCAGTGTACTCACAAGGCCAGTATGGAGGTGTTCGCCAGTGATCGCGGGTGTGAACAAAGCAGTTCATATTTTTTTCATTGCAGTAACGAAGCTTGTTCTTCTTCTTTTTCCGTCGACGTCGATTCCTCCGATTTTTCCGAATTCTGCGTCTGGATGATCGCAAACTCTTCCACACAGATCGACAGTCGCACAAATGAATGACCTGCGGCTTTGCACGACGCAGAACACGGCGCAAAGACTGAAAATCATTGAGAAAGAATATCAACAAAAATCAAGTTGATGATTATGACATCTACGGTGAGGAAGGATCACAACATATTGTCTTTGTGTTGCCTTCGCTAATCATTTTTTTAAGTTTTTGTTGGGAAACCAAGTAGACAAGATGGTAATATTTTATTTTATGAATGAAGCTTTTACGTCAATACTCCCCATACTTGGGGCTTGGACGGCGCTGACAAAGTCAGACTTATGGAGCGTTGTAGTACTTTTAGTACGGATGCCCTTCCTGCCGACTTCCAATGACACCTTCGGGGCTCGACCACTGGACCGAAAGATTGCTAGGCCAAGCACTTAACCACTGTGCCACGGAGAAAGCAGGTAATATTTTATTTTATACTTTATTAATTTCGGCCTCCTCTTAAGCCATCATCAGATGATATCATGCATTTTGTGATGGCCTCAGAGGAGGCCGAAATTAATAAAGTATAAAAAATTATTACCATCTTGTCTACTAGGTTTCCCAAGAAAAACTTAAAGATTTTGTATTTGATTTGATGTAAAATTAAATAAATCCGAACTTCCATGAACTTCCTTAGTTAAAAACCAACAATGAACTAATTATGTGATTTATAAAAAGCCGCATTTCCTCAAATACAAGCCGCGTGTTACTTATTTTACAATTTAAGAGGAGGTTGTGTTTCAGGGCAGTTTGCATGAATACATTTTCCAGTTTGTGATTTGGCTATATCGATTTTTTTACAAATGCAACACAGACATTGTGTACATCGATGAGAAATGGAAGAGAAGGATGACCATGAAAGTGATGTCGAACTCGAGACAGAAGATTTGAAAGTAGTAGAGATAGAATCCTATGTTGAACATCGTGCTTTGATCGTTCGTTTAATCGTTCGGTTTTTTTTATAATTACAAGGTGAACGGTAAAAGATTCTATTATTTCTAATCATTCTGGTGAGAGCTGTTCATCATGCTTATAAAAAGGAAAATAAATCTGAAGAAGCACTTTATGATGCATTTGTGATGGGAATTAGTGACATCTGTGAAAATTAAGTAGTTATGATCTATTACAGATAGGCCAACTGTTGACCAATTTTTCTTAATGACATTCATTGTCAGACAATGTAAAACGTCTGATTTACAATGTGTAGTCACACATCGATGGTCGTGGTTTTATAACAAAGCTCCTAAAACTTCCTCATTGATGATACATATAGTTGCGAGTTCTAATTGAGGGCGGATTATGTGACTATTCTTTCAATTCAAAACAAAATTAGATAGAATGGATAGTAAATGCAGAAAGTTGTTTTAATTAATATTAGTTAGTAAAAACATTTAGAACATCTGAATTAACGAATAGTGAGTTCTGATGCACGTTGAACGCGTGATACTGATTCTTTCCGTTGTTACATTTACCCTCACACGATGGATGGATGGAGAGCTAAAGTTGATAACACAACAACTTCGATATAATATCATTCAACGCCTTAGGCGACGTAGAGATTTGAATCTTAAAAATGTCTGCCCTAGTTAAGGGATGTAATTGGACAGCAGACATTTTTTAATTTCGACAACATTTGAATTTCATATCTCAGTAACTGCTAGGAATGTGGAGACGCATAATAGCAACGAATCTGACTTCAGATAAACAAACAATTACAGACTTCAGAGACAGAGAAGAAATTCTGCTCTCTCTTGAATAGACAGAAGGCATATGTTTACATTTTCGTTTTTCGCAATTAATTAAGCGAGAACGCAAGCTGAGTGAAGATATAAATCCTTCATAATATTTGTGAACATTTGGCGCTTTAATTCATTAAAACGCTTGAAGTATGATGAACAGACGAACAAATGAAGACGAGGAAGATGGTGAGAAAAATCGGAGACTAGAACTTCTAGCGGTAGTTAACCAATTAGATCGATTACATTTCCATCCTTCAGACCAAGGTTGCCAGTGCACATTTAAGAAAAAAAACACAAAATGCTTTTTTAAAGCATAACTCACATTATAATTAATAGCCTCCTTAAGCAACAAAAACTGTCAAATATGCTGTCCTTTATATGCATTGTATTATCATACATTACATAAAAATTGTAAGAGGTAAGTTTTAGTTATCAAAAATAAATTTCTATTATTCATTTTGAACCTCTGCACGAAACGAAGTTATCAAGGAATTTTGAGACTATTACTACATCTTCAGCCAATTCAAGAGCTTACTTCGATTGACAAATGCAGTATTTCTAGAGGTATACCAAAAGGAAAGCCTATAATGTCAAATCCGTCATATGTTACATAAATGAGCTTATTTTGCCCGAAATATTCTCCTAGGGTTAAGTTAGGTAACTCATAACTACAAAGAATTGAAGGTGTACATGAATATAAACCACTGACAGCATGCTAAGAAAGATAATTCCTATCTTTGCGAAGAATGTGCGACAGTTGATTGTGCACTCGCTCCGCTTCCGCATTCCCAGAAGCCAGACACAGACATGGATAAGCAAATTTTCCCAAAATAGGATTCAGTTTTCCTTAATCTTTTGTGGAACTCAATAAAAGCTCAAAAAACACTTTTTCCAATTTTACAGAAAAAAGCAAAGAAGCGAATAAAACCCAGCTTCAGACCCCTATCGAGCATCTTCACATTAAGTCTGCTACTACTTCCTAACAATGATTCCCACTATTACTTCAAGATTCAACACATTTGGTTGATCTGAAGCTTCGTAAAGGCTCTTGCAAATTCTCTTATTCAAATAACGAGTCGGTTCCACGGAGAGATATCATTTTTTCGTGATCCTCATCATTGGTATGGATATCACCATCGTGATACTAATTCTTCGAATAGGACAGCAAGTATCAATGTAAGCTGAAAAGCTTTTACTTACGGTGTAATCAGAGAGATATTTCTCGAGTGCATTAATGACCTGTTGAACAACTTTGTTGTCTCTTGCCCAGTCACTTTCACTATGGTATGGTGAACAGACAACACGATGATGACGTGAAAGATATACACACTGACGCGAAAAATTGGCATCTGAAAAGGAAAAATTGAAACAATTTAATATGTAATCACTAGTTACAGAACTTCTAAGGAAAATGTAAAAGCACAACATAAGCATGAAATCCCTGAATATTACAGTAAATAAATGATAGCAGCACCTACTCATTTCATTATCAAGTAGTAGAACTTCTTCCTCATTCAAGTGTATGTGTTAAGAATGCACATTTTTACCCATGGAATTAAATTGTTTCATTCTTTCAGCTTGCTATAAGTGAAGACTAATTCAAAAGGATGGCACACCGCGGAACTTACGAAGTGGGCTAGCGGATTACTGTGAATTCTATCAAAGTGCCTCGATTGCCACGATTCCTTCAGATTCGAAGAATTCAGATCATTGCGCACAAGTTCTCCCAATAATATTGGCCCTTCAGATCATTATTAAAGAAAAGTAGCAGGCGCACGAAAATTAGTTCACTTGATGATTTCACCATCCTTTTCTCAGCATTCCTCACTTCATATTGCATACACTGTATGTAAGCCAGACAGTGATGTGTGTTTTGTTGTGCTGTGAAGTGATTTCAAAGGACGCACGCCACTCACTCACTGGCTCTGGTGTCTTGTTATAAGGCTGACAGCTTACTGTACATCTCCAAACGTAAGCGACACACGAATTATCCATTCGAGAAGGAGCAAGTTGCCTAATTCTGTGATGTGCCATTTCAATGTTAAGGCTAGATACGATCCTTCCATTCTAGGAAACCGAGGCCCCGTTCTTAAATTTGAGTTCATATATTTGAGTGGGGAATTTTTTATGTCAAGCAGTATAATTCTGTGTTTTTAACAATGATATTCAAATCCATTAATCAAATACTTTGTGTAAGGATGCACCATATTTTTACCTTTTTCTAAACTCCTTCTAAACTCTCTAAAAAATGAAGTTTTATCGGCCCTATGGGGGCCATGACGGTGCTGACACATTAGTCACGCTTCATATTCAGCATTGTAATACTTTTAGTTCGGATTCCTCCACACTTCCAATAACACTCTCAGGGTTTTATCACTCGATCAAAAGATAAGAGAATCAAACACTTCACCATTATGTCACAACGACCACTTATTCTCCAATTTCAGAAGCATCAACAAAAATTGGGAGCGAGAAGTGAACTTTGATAAATCTTATCTAGCTGACTGAAATAGCACATAAATCATAATATGAAGAAACAACTTACATTTACATCATATTTCACATCATTTTCATTGGATGTGTTACAGAGAAAAATGAGGGGTCAATTAACTTAAATACATATTTATTAACCTTCTTCACCTGAATTTTCCTTAGGAAGAATTCCTATCCATCAGTTCATCTTGTTATTACACAGAAAGGAAATTAGTTTATTATAAACTGTTTATTCAATGTTACATCCTGTATTATAACAGAGAATAAAAAATAGATTTGCATTAGCTTGTGGGGTCTCCGTGGCACAGTGGTTAAGTACTTGGCCTAGCGATCTTTCGGTCCAGAGGTCGAGCCCCAAAGGATCATTGGAAGTCTGCAGGAAGGGCATTCGGACTTAAATATCACAACGCTCCAGATAAAAGTCTGACTATGTCAGCACCGTCCAAGCCCTTAGTAAGGGGAGTAGTGACGTTAAACCATCATTTCTTTAGTGCAACATCACTTTTGCTGATCAACGTTTTGATTGGGAATTATACTTATACATACGTCATATTAGAGCATGTTTTCCTATGTCGAAAGTCGTATTTCAATTTATTAGGTCTGAACAATGTTCCTACATAGATCACACATGCCGGGCGCTTTCAGTGATGATTCAAATCTTTAGAACATTCCTCGTTGACTAAATTGAATTAATCTAACCCTCCTGAAGTCTGACTGCAGAGGATGTGGTATTGTGCAAGAACGTCTCGCAACTTTATATCACTGAGTGCATCCATCTTAAATGATATTGGTATTCCTGAGTGACTTCTCATTTTTAAGAGGCTGATGATACGAAGCCACGTGAAGGCGAGCTTGATTAGAAATTTACAAAATGTGCTTAGAATTGTGATGGCATTTGGTCATTCAATATTGTAGTGTTATCATATATGCTGGAGCGGTATCACACAGTTCGCTTCCGCTTCCTTAAAAATTAGAATAGAATTGAGGATAAAAACTGTGGAATTGACAAGGATGTTGCAGATTAATCGGAGATGCATTGGATGCATATTGAAATGTGTGAAAATGATCAAATTCGTGAGCAATACATGCACATTGTACCAGTATATTGAAAGCTTACATGCTTTCATGTAGCTTCAGTTGAACTTGAAAGAAATGAAACGAATTTGAAAAATACAAAGTCTCGATTCAGTTGGCCCTTCTTCGAACGTTTATAGCAAGATAGACAAAATTTCCGAAACTATATCTATTTTTTTTGCAGCGAATAAGAAAACAAAATAACCACTTTTCATACTTAATTAACTTAAGCCTCGTCTACACTAGGCCACTGAGTGTCGGGACAGTTGACTTGAAATGACACAGATTCTTGCCACATAAAAGCGCGCGCGCGACGCCCCTTGATGCGCCATTGCAGTGGTCTGTCGTAGGTGTTTACACGACTGTTTTTCAGTTGCAAGACAATAGACTATTGAGACTCTTTTATGAAGAGTTTTGATAACAGTTTTGTCCAATGTGCCGACAATGCTTTTCGATGCGGCATTCCGAATATCTCTTCTCTTATAATCTGTCGATTCGGCATTCCAAAGCCTCGATGCTGGAAATACAGCTCGACTAAGGTCAATGTCTGTACGGTGCTCTACTTATCCATTTTAAGAGAAAATGACTCTTCCGAATCACTAACATCACTTTTTGATTCATCTTAACGTTTAAATTGTTATGGTAATAAAGGATTGGCAAATATTTGAATTTTCATGCTACTGTTTGATGGTTGTGTAATGTGAACGAAGCACCAAGTTATCCGTTGATTAGAAAATTTGCAATGACTTAATTGATTTTCATAATCGTATCCGTCTTTCTGCAAGGATTATAACGCAATTAGATCGTCGAAATCTGTTCTGTATTCGCGGAGAAATCACAAAAATACATTTTGAATACATTTCTCGTACATTTCGAACACATTTTGAAATACATTCCATCCATCTCTCGTGTGAGAACGCAGGTGCGCGCGTGTGACGGCGAAGACTGACGCTCCAAATCTGATGTCCCGACACTCAGTGGCCTTGTGTAAACGCGGCTTTAGGGCGACATTATGCAATACCAAGGCCATTGTGTAGGGACATCCTACTGTCATCAGGGAAATAATCTAGTAGCTGAGAAAAACATGCACATAAATTTCTACTTAAGATATTCAAAATTATCAAACTATTCTATGGAAAATCTAAATCTATGACAAGCAGAAGCTATGATAATAATTCAAAACACATTGATATACACAAGTAAAAGTATAAAAAAGGTATAAAAGCGGATAAGAAAACATTATTTGCTTCAAAAATTTATATTGGGCTTCTTACTGGAAAATATTTCTATCTTATTCGTTAACAAATAGCCTTGTTGAACAACTTCATTTTATTCTCTCAAGGAAGATGTTATCTCCATAAATATGAGGATAAATCCTCTGTACTTTCACCGTGATGCGATTACTGTCGAGATTCCTCGTTATCTTCATTTCCGTTTTCAACACAAGTCTACCTTGAAACATGACTTTTATCATGGAGATAAGCAAATGAAAAAAGTGACAAATTTTTATCCGGGGAAATGTTATTTGTGAATTTCTCTTTTATTTGCTCAACGGATGTGTTTGGGCTCAACAGTCTGGAATTCTCAAAACTAATATTGCCAGTAGCTCTATCTTGATGGGAATAAATATAGAAATACAATGAAATGCTGCCCATAAAAGTTGATAATATCACGGAAGAATTCTTTATTTAACTTTCAGTTATGCAGGAACAGTTGGACCTCTTCTTCTACGGCTTGGTTGGAGGACATCAAGCGCTCCATCAGCATTCCAGTCAATTTGAATATTGTCTGCTGAGCGACTTAAGCGATTCGTTTTCGATGAACCAGTCACCGTATAGTATGTCAGCGAGAGCCACCGCAGAGTCTGCTCCTGATCTGGCTGAGGACAGGAAGAGAAGTGATAACTACCCGGTGTGTTGAACGGGGGTGGCACTGTGAGCCTTTGGCAGTTTCTGTTTACGGCACTTGGGGCAAGAATGCTCGATCAGTCTTCCAAAGAATTGGCTCTCGCTAGCCCTTCTAACTGTGTCCTCACGTGATGGAATAAACAGAGGTATTCACGGAAGAATGAGTCTTTGTTTACAGCGTGCCAACGCCTGTGCTTTGCTTCTGCATATGGGGCCAATGTAGGTGGCCAAGATCTTCACGATTCCGGACTCTCATCTTAAGTTCTTTCCGCTTTGTTTCGCTGATTTTACCTGTATTGTTTCTTTCAGAATATTAAGGTTATTTTGTAAATAAGTTATAGTCGACCAGGCAATCTTGCATAATTAGTTTAAGTATAATTCGTATGTATTTTTTCAATTGTTTCTCTACAATAAAGTACTAATTGATATTGAACCAGTAAATCTCAGAAATGTAAAGCATGAAGTCGAAAATTTTACATTAGTTCTAATCAATGAATCATGGACGTTTCACGAAACTATGATTGGCTGCCACTATCGATGCTTGATTACAGAGGAAATCTCTCAATCTATAAGGCGTTTGGCACTACGCTTAAAGTTTTCAATTAACATTTGCTACTCACTCATTTTTAAAATTATCTGAATTGCTTCTACTATTGCGTTCCTACAGGAGATATTCTATGAGATGATCCATTATAAAGGCATGATAACCATTCATCCGACGGTTAGCAATAAGTGAGATCCAAACAGAAATGACGCAATAACGCCACAATTTCTGACGCATCATCAAGTGAACATCAACTTCCTCTTTACGTTCCTCTATTTACATGAACTGGGGCATTCATGATGCATCATTCTTCAAAATATAAGGGAATGAATCATATTCAATTTTCGTAGAAAATGAAGCTGACTTTTCTTCGACATAAAACCCAACACAGAAAAAAGACGGCATTCTAAAATTCTGACGAATAGCACTTTTAGTATTCATTACGCATTCGATTGTTCAGAATATATATTCTGAGCGTTAGGAAATTGTAGTATGTAAAGAATTATAAAATACTTTTCCAAATTTCTAGAGCTCATGGAACAACTCATGGCACCAAGCGATCCTATTCTATCATTTGAAAATTCTCAACTTTCCGCTATGAGGTTTAGCACCATTATGTAGAAGTTTACCAGAAGAGATGGAAGCCGGCCGGGCCTGCCTCGGCCGACAACCGGTTTCTAACTCTGAATGCGCCATGTGTAGTTTCACCTACTATTGGTCATCGCTGATGGTAATGAAATGTCATTCTCCCACCAATGGTTCATGAGCCCTCTCTTTTTGTATTCATAGGTTGCGGTACCTTTATTGCGCACAGTGGTCACGTATTCGCTCATAATTGAATAAGAGAATGATATTTTCCTGCAAAACCCGTTAAAGCCCCCATTAAACACATAACATCCCATTAATTATATGCAGGACCTCGAATGCCTGATCTTCATTAAATATATTACACGTGTAATGCACTTGTTTTCTGTTCAGATACTACACGCATTCTACAAGTGTACGGGTTGTTGACTGGAGCGTAGGTAGCAATGCCAGTCCGATTAAACGAGGTTTAGCTGTACGTATCATTAAAATCAGCGAAAATGTTATTGTAGACTAAAATCATTTCCAATACGCTTAATAAATATGTAATAAATAATGAGTTAAATAGGAGTTGAGAAATTGGTTTAACAGAGTGATCAACAGACGTTTTTCAATCATGGATATCTCTTGCTTGGTGATAAATTTGCTCATTGTCTAAAATAATGAAGGCTGCCTGAAATGCAGGCAAGGCCGGCGGTTGGCTTCCATCTCTGGTTTTCCATGTTAATTTTGCTGTCGAAACAAGTTGAATTCAAAAATTGTAAATGAAGCTCCCAAATATCAGACACTTTGTACAGAGCAATCTAGATGTGCAAAGTACTCCGATTCATCAAGCATCAAGCGTCCTTCATAGTGATATTCAAGTGTACAAAGCGCTATGATGATAACAGTGATGATGTCTTATTTCAATGAAGTGGAAATCAGGCTCAGAATTCGAGAAAAAAAGTGCAGTCATGAAATGCCATATTCAATATAGGATACATCTGACATTTAAATGAATTATGATTATGAATTATACATGTACTTACTCGTGATGGTTTAACGTCACTACTCCTCCCTTACTGGGGGGCTTGGACGGTGCTGACATAGCGCTGTGGTCTTTTATTCCTGACGACTTCCAATGACACTTTCAGGGCTCGGCCCCTAGACCGAAAAATCGCTAGGTCAAGCACTTAACCACTGTGCCACGGAGACCACTCGTGCGATCAAGCTATGCATAATATTAATAAATGACTTGCAGACTTTCGCTTTTTCACAGGTCATTACTGAATGCGAATACCCTGGAAGAGAAAGCGCTACAAATGATCGCATCCACATCTCTGGTTGTTTTAAATAATCTCTTCGACAAATAGTTTCTGAGATAAATCAATGTTAAACTGAAGCATGATGAAGCCCTAATAATCTTGTGAAGACAAAAAATCGTCGAAGTCATTAGCTATGACTACATATTCAACAAACCCAGAGCGCTTTCGCGGCCGGAATGAACCCACATCGATACACAGACGGTAAATAAAGCTCGCATCAGAACATGCAATGACGTGGACAATGAAAATGACGTCATAATAGTGTACAAAGACCAAAAGGACAACCCTGGAAGAAATAGAAGACATAGCCTACACAGAAAATAATAAAACGGAGAGCACATTATTGACAAAAAAATATAATAATAAAAAAGAGAAAAGTAAAAATAAAAGCATCAAGGAAGTCTCAAGGAATACTTCAATTCTTCCTGGATACACAGAGAAGGATGGACATGTGAAATAAACTGGGATTCCAAAAGTAGAAGAAGTGACTGGAGACCTAGGGATACTCAAAATTGGAAAATTGGAGGAAGACATACTGCCGCTGAAACGATCACAGTCCAACAAATGACGGCAGATGGCACTGGCAGGTTCTTCTTAGGAGCGTGGAAGTCGACGATTGCCAAGTTCCAGCCATTTCGCGAATTGTTCTCTCATCCGGACCCTGAAACACCTCTCAGCGCGCCCTCCGTAACTATCTCCGCAGTCACATGAGAACTTGTAGATAAGGTAAGAAAGATGAAAAACTGGGCAGACATACCAGACTGACACCGGTATTTTGGTTTGATTCAATAATTTATTTATAATAATAGTTTATAATAATATAATAATATATATTATAATTAAAAATTAATAAAAATAAAAATA
The DNA here is from genome assembly GCA_907163375.1 of Prostheceraeus crozeri. Classification (NCBI taxonomy): domain Eukaryota; kingdom Metazoa; phylum Platyhelminthes; order Polycladida; family Euryleptidae; genus Prostheceraeus; species Prostheceraeus crozeri. Next base: position 92,726 of record CAJQUW010002078.1, on the reverse strand, counting down.
AATAATTAATTATAAATAAACTATTATAATATAATAATAGTTTATTTAAAACTATGATCTAGTAGAGCGAAAAAATGATGAAATATACGTTTCTATAAGACCTAACGCAAGTTTACAAAATCCTCAGAGCATCATAGACGCATCTTTTAATAGCTATGAACTTCTATAATTATCAGTTCCCTTGCAAGTATCAGTCATCAGATCAACCTCGATGATTATTAAACATTCCAATCTACGGAAATTCATTTCACTGAACTTGTAAACAACCGCTTCGTGTCCTTTTCTGTGAACTATAAAGTTTGAAACAGGTTCAGGTATGACTGTGAAGAGCTTGCAATTCTTTCCGACCCCTTTCATCTTCAATCGAAAATTCCGAGAAGTCAAACAGGAGATTTTAGCAAAATATAACTTTTCATGAAGATCGTCACTTTGTTCAAAAGTAGCTCAGTGGAATGATAAGATTACTTCAAAAAACTTTATCAATATAACTAAAACACAAGAGTGTATTAAATCAACATAACTGATATTATCGCATCACTGAAGTATGCGGGAGGTAGGCCTGGGAGCAGCTGTCAGCTCGGAGCCTTCCTGCAATAGTTGACAATATTTTTTGAAGATTATTTTAAGGTTTCAAACGGAACTGAACGTAGTTTTCCTAATTCAAATCATACGGAATTAGATGTAATAGATAATGGTGAACAGGGCGTTCCAAGGAAATGAAACCAAAAGTTGAAAAAAATGAAGTTCTCCAATGCAGCTTTCCAATTCAGATGTCTATGCAAGTCAATCACGTATGGAAACCTCCTAATTTTCTGAGAGCCCGTGCGTATGTAACAAACAGTTTTCGCAATACTTAATTCAGTCAAAACAAAATATGATTTTGATGGTGCAAATATACATAGATACAATCAAGTCACAAAATGATTTTATGAAGAAAAAAATTATCTAATTCATTGCTCCGAGTTGCATGCGTCTAATAACACAATCATCAGCCGAATTATCTTCATACACGGAAAATTGTGCAAAAATGCCGATAAAATAATCATTATATATACACGGCATATCAACTTGCCCCTAACCATCAACTTGACATTTACACTAATATTTAGGTTTCGGCTAATATTTTTATAATTATTAATTCTGCAGTATGTTTTGAAAATCTAACAAATTTCAAAAAAGCTGAGCGTAACCTTAGCCAGACTGCGAGCTTCTCCAAGAGTTTCCGAGCAAAGCGTTTTGCAGCGAACCACAGCGATTACTAGCTTGCGGACACATGTTTGCTCGAGACGCTCGTGATTACCTTGCTTTCAGTGTGGCTGAGGCCTAACGCAATAGATTTACGAAGAAATACGATTTATACAATATGGTTTCAAAGTTAATGTGAAATCAGTTTCTATAAAACTAAGTTCCAGACGGCCGGTGTTGAAAAGTAATTAATTATTGAAGCTATGATAGCGTAAATAAGTTTACATTTTCAGTGCAAAATACACCTGCGACATTTATTTGGAGTTTTATATCGGTATTAATATCACTAATATTCAGTTATCTCGACCGCAGGAGAATCGTAAATCGCTCTTCTAACAGAGCTTTGCGAAATTTGGCGTGTAAGAATAATAGTATAAGCGACATCGGTTAAGGTGGTCTCCGTGGCACAGCACATAAGTGCTTGGCCTGACGATCTTCTGGTCCAGAGGTCGAGCCCTAGGCTTGACCCTAGACTTCGAGATCTAGACTTATCTTTCTCCCGGGAGCTAAATTTCCTCGTCGATTTCATTGACAAATTTAAGAACACTCGAACGCCTTGCACTTCGAGATCTACATTAGACTTATCTTTCAGCCGGGAGCTTGGACAAAATGAGCTCTCTTAAATGTAAAAAATAAATCATCTCTGGGCCTGGTCAATTGCGCAAACTATCAAAGGTTATGAGTAGCCGGATAATAGCCAGAAATCGAAGAAAATCGCTTACTTGACATATTTTTCAGTAACGGATCCTTCCATAATGCAAATTCTTTGCTTTCAACGGGATCACGTTCCGGTAGTAACGATGAGCGTTCGTCTGAAAGTGAAAGATTTCTGACAATGGAAAATAGTGATCGGATGCAAATTCTCGAAAATTTCGCGACGAGTGACATTTTTAGATTAATATTTAACAACGTTGCACAAATATCATACACTTCCTTTAAACTTGAAGAAGAGTCTCGTGAGATGATTGATGTCACTCATGTATTGATATAAAATACATGCACTGCACAGATAATGTTTGTAACCACAACTGGTGAATATCTTCAGGTACAAGAAAAGACTTAATTAAGTTCAAAATATTCTTTTCCATTCGCATTTTTACATTTCAACCAAGTTTTACGCTTTGTGTGACCAGAGTGGAACCATGGTCCTTAGTAAAGGCCTAGGCACAGCTTTTCGATTTTTGGTCAGTGATTTTCCACTTTAAGACCCGGGTCTGACCCCGACATGCGGTCCGTTTAACAAGTTACTTTTGAAGCTAGCTGCCATCTAAATACAGTTGTATATTATGCTTGAAATATCAACTATCACATTTCAAATCTCACTGCAGAAGTCTTCCTATTCAGAATTATGGCATATGAGTATTCATTATCTCATATACATGTGTAGACACCAATTTAACACAATATTTGATTGTGAATATGGCAAGCGTATGTATGTATTCATATTCGCAAATGTGCAAGCGGGTGATTGCTGTCCAAACCGTGATGGACGTTGCGCCCACTATGGAATTTGTCATTTTATCAATAACTTATCACGCCAAGAAAATATTGTGAAAATTATGGCATATCTCAAAGAAATCGTTTTTATAACTTGTTCAATGCCAAACGAGGTAGTCTGTACTGTAAAAGTATTCATAGAATTCTTCTTCTCATGGAAAAGAGTATTCTCGTGTGTCAGGGAAGCAAATATCCCAACCGTCAATGTCTTATGATATCTAATGGTAGTCATGATTGCACCTCAAACAAATAAAACTAGATTGTGCATAGAAGCAGTATAAATGAGGCGTTAAGCTAAAGAGAACCTAGTCCAGTCCGTTTGTGCTCCCAAAAGTCCTTGCCCGGTTCCCACTCTGTGTGTTTGACTTTCGTCCAATGTTTGAAAATGATTATATAATGTGAGTGCTCATGTTCTTAAAGTGAACACTGAAAAAAGTTTTTCTAAAGTTTTTTTGACACGGCCTAAATTGCATAAACGTTGGAAGAGAAGTCATCCGTTATGACTCTCGGCAGTGAAAATTACTTCGTTAAGTCGCCAGAGCTGAATGAAAATACGTGATGACGTCTCTGGTGAACTGTGCGACAGGACAATAACAAGGGAGTAGGATGGAAGCGTGAATGCAATCGTCACAGATGAATGAGTTGTATTTCCTGTCATGTGCAATAGCGAACAAGCACATGTTTTAAGATAATGTATTTACAAGCACAATTAGAACTACAAGCGCATCGTTTTAAAATAGCAATATTTTCAGTATAACAATGCAGCAATTTGGAAAAGTGGTGAACTGTTGTGTCTTCGGATTTACTAGCAACACCACTACTGAACCTAAGAATATTAGCTTCCACTGATTCCCAACAAAACAGCTATTTTCGACAGAATCTAATTAATTGTTATGTATTCATATTGATTTCTGTCTAAAAAACATGCCCGAAAATGAGAAATCACTCAATCGCCTTCCAAGACTTCTGATTGACGATTGTTGAAGCTACCGGCTCATCGCACAGCAGCTGTAATCAGCAAGGCGTAGAGTCGTAAGAAGGTTACTGTTAATTCATTCTAATTGGGAAGATCACCAATGACGTCATCAGGAACTTTTGCATCGCTTTTACTCTTTAGCCTCTAACGATGCGGGTTGGGTGACTTTGAGTGGACTGATTCAGGCAGTTAGAGTCAGATCTTTGATTTTATACAATAAAATATAAACCGAAAAACCTCCGGAGTATACCTTTAAGCTTGTGAAACATATCATTTGAGAATGAAATTGAATTTATTTGTAGAATGCGGTAATCATTAAAATAATCATTTCAAAATATTGAAGCAGGCTAACTAGTCATCATCAGGCAAACATGCAAATCATATCACCACCGGTGACAGGAGAGGCGATTTCATTTTGAAAAATTCCGATTATATTTCTCGACGGTTTCCGATATATTTTTGTATGAAAATTTCGAAAGTGATGGTTTGAAAGTCAGACTATAAGCCTTTTTTGAGAAAATGACGAAAATTCAAAATGGCGGACAGAAAACCGAAACTGACTTTTGAGGCTTGACTAAAAAAATCCCAACCATTTGATACGCACTTTTCAAATATAATTGCTAGAAAATCATGCCATTTGCGCTGTTCGAGAAAATGACGAAAATTCAAAATGGCGGACATGAAACCGAAAATACATTCTGGGGCTGGATTAATATTCATTATGAATTAATTAAAACGTCTTGGAAGACTGATCGACCACTGATTCACATATGTTAGTTTGTACACACGCGAAAATGACACTTCCAAGAAATTTTAATAACCTTCTAGGACTTCCAAGACGTGCTAATTAATGCATAATGATCATCACTCCAGCCTCAGACTGCAGTTCCGGATTCATGTCCGCCATCTTGAATTTTTCTTGTTTCTTGAAAAATGATAGCCGCATGATATCCCAACACTGATAACTGAAAAGAGCGGGTCAAACTACACAGAAAGCTGTTCACGAAATAATTGAGACTTTTGGAATCCAGCCTCAGACAGCAGTTTCGATTTCATGTCCGCCATTTTGAATTTTTGTCATTTTCTCGAAAAAGTGTGATTTTTGAACCATGATTTTCGAATTTTTCATTCAAAAATACATCAGAAACCGTCAAGAAATATAATGGGGAAATTTCAAAATGAAACCGCCTCCTGGCACTCCGAGATCGTCAAGGTTTGTGAAATCACCTGTACGCTTCGATCTGCCGAATGACCTATGCATTCGTGTGCCACATAGACATAACCTTCGTCCATCTGACGTTATGATGGGTGATTCGCCATGCTTTAACTTGACTACAGTATTCTTCCCTTCACGACATTTCAGTTTCCGAAGACCTGTTCCATCAGAACGTCGCCAGCAGAACCATTTCTGATCCTCCTCACAGGGAAACCTCAATGATTTCGATTTACATTCCTCTTCCAGACGGGCACGTTTGCTCACAATGCGGTTCTTGCTGGCCTCCAACTTATCACGAAGTCGTACGATACGGGAGGTGAGTTTCCTGCAAAGCAACGAAGAGGATAACAATGAGCACCTGGATATGTCAACATCCGTCACCTAAAGTGTGACTCAAAACGCAAGCAACAGTTTCCTTCGGTCAACAAAGAGGGAGGAGGGATGTGAAAATGAAGTGAATCAATGTAAAGATGAATATTAGACGAAATTTTGAAATCCTCACGTCTGCAAAAATTCAATTACTGAAATCCTTATTTTGAAAACTGACAGATTTAGATAGAAATCAATCGTAGAAAGGAAGTTTCTTATGAATGGTCGGATAAATTTGCAGCATTTTAAATAGATGAAATCAAAACAGCTTTAAGTCCAATTCAGTGGTGGGCAACAACGTTGGGTTAGAGGGCCAGAAGTAGTGGGCCGCAAGAGGGCTCGCGGGCCACCAATGTCAAAAGGCAGAAATAAGTATGTTGAAAATTCCTTTATTAAATACTTTTGAGCGTAATATTAAGGACTGCGGTACTTTACATGGTGGTAGTACATAACATAATTGTATTTGTAAATGTATGCAGCAGTATTGCATTCAACTAAGCTGTGGTCTTTGTAGTAGCTGTATTGGACATTCTAAAATCTATATGAATAATGAAATGCGAATAAGCCAAATTAATTGCGGAAGCTTTTTCTGTGCTTTTAAATGGAAATTCTATTGATTACATCTTTCAGAACGTGCTAAAGAAAGGTACATTTAATTATTTACATCACATTTTAAAAAAGAATTCTAAAGCCATTGTATGTCTCTTTACTGTCGTCGACAATATAACATTACCATGGATTTTTGACGGTAATAATGTAGGATATTTGAGGGCGCGTAAGGGCTCAAATGTCTTATATTGTTGCCCGAAAAAAATCTACTTTAAAACTATCGAAAAAAAAAAATATAATTGAAATAGACTGAGCAGCAATGTAGGAAAAAAGCGGGCAGTAATATTATGAATGCACATGTAGATACACGCTGAGACTTCTAAAAAATCTTTCACATGCATAGATACAGATTTCATCATTACGAGATGCACTGTTGAACTCATTGTACCACAGCTGAATTACGCACGATAGCGAATTCGTCAATTGAAATAGTCTCGATAAATGTGGCATACTTCATATAATCGTATGGATTCACGTATATCCACGCGGTATATTGTTGAAATGTACAGTAAATTCCTAATTCCGCTTAAGGTCATACCACTAGGGAAGCAGAGAGTTCATCACTCCTACCTTGAGAAATGATTCATTACGGCAAATTAGTCTGAGACAGATAAACTGCGGTGCGGTGCTTTCAACTGTAATCGTTGTTTGTGGGGGCGGAACTTAAGTTAATGATTGTTGAACGTCAGATTTAGCTTTCACTTGCACCAAGAATCTGCCAGGACGTTCTAAATCCATAAATGCCAATCCTGATTAATATGAACCTTAGCAACTATTTGAAGATGACTGAGATTCAATTCCATTTCAGGAAATACGAGACCTTCTCAAAACTCTTCACATTGGCGATTGTGAAGCTTGAAGTGACGGCCAATGCAGACTGAATTCGCACATTTGTGATAGGGGTTATCAAAAATAAAATTGCAATCAAACTGCGCTAAGAAATCAGTTAATTTTAATTGCAAATTGAAGCAGTCAACTTTTAACTTTTCTTAAAGATGCAGTCAATTAACTGTAAATAGAATTGATTTGACGTAAATGTTGACAAAATCTGTTTGTGTGTATATGAATGAAAGTAGAATATAAGTGCATACACTACACATTATATAATAATATTACAGCTGTACAAGTTCAGGTCTACATTGTGATACAAGATACAAGTGCTATATTGGGAGCAGAACTGGACATTTTCACATGAGAATAAAAGAACATGTAACCAGAAGAAGCACATTAATTTTCAAACACCTTCAGAATTGTGAAACTAGCAACATCAAGACCAAGATTTCATCCTATGAGAGAGACAACGTTAAAATCCGCTTGATGGGCCTTACTCATACAGAAACATTCATTAGTATCCAGTAAATGAAACAGGTTTATAATAACAATAATAGCCTTTGATACTGGCTTTTATTCCTATATTGTGGACCGAGAAAGAGCAACAAATAGCACTCACTCTTACTAAATAAAAAGATATACTAACCGTAAATCAAACCAAAAAGAATGGCATATAAAGAAAACATGAAAGTCAGAAGAATGGAACACAACCCAATCATTCTGGTGGCTTCACTGTCCTCGGTCGTGCGAGCTCACATGTCATAGGATCTCCATAATTATATAATTTCCTTTTAAGGATTAATTTATGATAAACAACTTTTGATGTGCACTTATACCACACAGTAACACTGTGTGTCCATTAATTTCAGTTGTTCAAAATTAGCACATGTCGAACTACAAAATTTCAAGTTTGCAAAATTCAATTCCAAACATTCTACGCTAAAAATGCCATTACTGATCAATTCATCACTCAGCTTATTCGTATAACTTAAAAGCATTTGAATTTGCAATTCAGCCCATTTTAAGTACGAAAATTTACTGAAAAACCATTTCATTTAATTCAGAATCATACGAATTCAATACTTGACATTTATATGATTTCTTCAGTATCGGAAATTACAGATTCGTGAGCAACTGTGAGCTGTTGAGAGGTTTCAGTACACATTCAAGAATTTTGATAATCTATGTCAAAGCCTTTCTCAGTCAGTGAGATTTAAATTATTCATCATCACATTCACAGGTTCGCATAAATCAAACTGAGTATCATCTTACTTCTTTCAAATGTATTATCATTCATGAAAACCTGTCACACGTTCTACTTTTATGAATATTTTCGACACGAAGAAGTCGTCAACTTAAAAACATGACCGTTTAATTCCTCTTTCAACTGTAACAAGCAGATGAAAGTTGGAGACTAGCAGTTAGCCTGTCATTTGGGGACAAACAGTTGTCGTTAAGTTTTATGTTGAGGTGGGAAATCTGACACAATCACTTGGTTCACAAGCAGTTATGACAATTTACAACAGCAGTCTTCTTATCCGTGGGTGTAATCTTCACTGCCCTTCCAACATTGGGATACAAAGTCCTCTAAAAGGCGGATCTTATAATTTGCACCTCGATTCCCAAAACGACTTCATTGCAACCTCAGCGTTACATTTCATCATAATGATGCTGAAGCTGGATAACAATAAACCTGTTTCTTCTCATTCTGACATGTAATTGGACTACGACAATCTCAGATTCAGACACCACTTTCATTATTTCAGCTCTGTAAATTCAACGCTGTCTGCTCAAGGCGTGAAAAATAAACTTGTCTTGAGCCTGCCTTGTAATTCAAAATGACATTTCCGGAACTGGTGATAGAATTCGATGTCATTTGCGAGTTGATGAGTCATTTTCGCGCAGCGTTATCGCTTTTGAAATCAGAATCATGCATTAAGCATTTCGAATGGTTTACTTCATTCTATGATGAAATCAAAAATGAATCATTGTTTTGAATGATTTGATGTACTGTACCAACGCACTGAGACATGGAATTCAAATATTCAGAATGTAGGCATGATCCTGTTTTTAGATTAAGGATTGATAATAAGAAATTCAGAATGCAGTTTTGTTTCTTCCTCTTCGATGCCGTAGCTTAACCCTCGTCCCAGTGGGGGAGGAGGCTGAGGGCACCCCACCCTACCGAAAAAGTTCTTTAATACGGACTCCAAATTTTAGATAGCTCATTTTCTACTCATTCTACAGCTTTCCACCAATTTTGAATAACATCGGCTCCATACTTTCGTCGCAATGAGATTTCAAACATTTGAATGTACCACATATTTGTCGAATTTTGCACTATTTTCGATTTGAATGTTTTCAGGTGTCCCTTTTAATATTGAAACTATTCGAATTTATAAAAGGAAGTGTTCTCGTGTCAGTTTGAACAGAAAATTATAATTCCACTGTTGATTCTTAGACTTTGACGTTTTGAATTCAAAAATTCTAAATTTAAAATGGTTTCTGAGATAGGGCAAAATGAAATAGCCATAGTAAAAAATCATCTTTTTGACCTTGCATTTGACCTCCACAGTGACCTTGAATATCAAAACAATGATGATATTCTGACTCGTCATGATGAGATCTTTCATTTGGTGCACTTTGTTTTGAATTTGAATTTGAATTTCGGAAATAAGCAGGGAAGCGCTGAGGTCCTCCCACAGCAGGGCACGTTTTGTCAAAACACCTCTGTGGGGCTAGGATTAAGGACCAGGGTTTGTCAAAACCCATCCGGTCAGAAAAAACCTCGATTAAACCCTGCATAAAACACTCGCCCGGACACAACCCGTTAAAACCCCGGTTGGGTTTTTTTGCCGACCAACCCTGTTCAGGACCCGTTTATCCTTCCGTGTCTCTTTCCGCTGATCACTTCTTCTAAGAACTCGCCTTCCTGCGTCACACTTCTCCATGTCGTCGGGCAAGAATATCACTGTTTTCCCTTACTCGCTCTTCTTTGGATGATCGTGTGATTTACTCCTTCCGTGTGTCAGTGCACATGCCCAAACCATCACAACTCACGTCTTTTACAAGATTCTAGAGGGCTCTTCTGACCACAGAATTAGATTGTTAGTCTAATTCACTGATTCTGGCTCATCTTGTGATCTCTCCATGGAGACTCAGCGTTTCTGGTGCTCTCTGTAACTGACTTACAGTAGTCTAGCCAGAGTTGGAAAAGTCGGAATTGGAATTGGAATTGACGATACTTAAATCTACTGGAATTGGAATTGGAATTGACCTTGATAAACCTCAATTCCACTTTTTCGATAGACCTGTGATAAATCTATTTGTACAAAAATTGAAATCACAGTACTCAGCCGTTGTGTTAACTGCATGCAGAGATAAGAGAGAGAGAGAGAGAGAGAGATTGATCGACAGAGGTAGTTTTATTCTATTCTTGAATAAAGGGTGTTTTTTGTGACTTTGATGGCCTACAGCCCCGGACCATGTTATTTCAGCGATTAAGCAGACAATGAAAATACAATCATCTTTGTTCAATCTGTTATTTAGCTATTTATCAAGTAAGATAATTAATCAAAATAAAGCAATTGTTGAATTTAGTTCTTGATAGGATATGCACAAAAAGTGGAGATTGACTTAATTGTTGTACACACGAAAACCTATTTGTTTGGAAAGAGGAAAATTAACGCTGCATTAAAGGGCGGCAACCATGTTAGTACAAATCATAATATAGACAGTGTCAACAAATTATTCTAATAATTAATTATTCAATTACATGAACTATTGAACTATTATTCAACTTCCAATCACAACAATCAACAATATTAATTTCTAAAACTACAGTTATATAGATGCGATGCGCAACGATAAAAGAAAAACTTTACACTTACAGTTCACTTCTTAATGTTGAATTCACTTCAGTTCGATCGGACTCACTTATACCAAAATAATGTCATAAATATCAGTGTCACTCATACAATCAATCTTCAATCGCGCTCGCTGATGTGTTGCCGTATATGCTGCTGTGTTGTTGCTCGCTGGCAAGCAGTTGTTGTTACTTCCGTGAGAGCCCGAAGTTCTTCTAACAGCTACTGAAGATGTCGTATGTGTTGTTGTAGGTAGTTGGTGCTGTGTCAATTTCTCATGGTTTCTAATTTATACAAATTTTTGAGACTTGACGATAAAAGCACTTCCTTTTGAAAATTGAAAGAGTTTCCTTTAATCACTGCTTGTTAGCTTTCGACCCGACCACATTTCGTTCTTATCACGGAATTTTTAATCTCCTTTTTTACAGTGGACCATTAGTCAGATTTCATGATATCATTTTTATTATCTTTTTTTCTTTCATCAACAATCACGTTATTCACACACTGAATTTCTTTCTTCTGTCAGTTTATTAATAGATTTATTCGCATCTCATCTCTCTCTCTCTCTCTCAACGTTTGATTCTTTGCTGATCGTTAACTTTCTTTTCTTTTTTTCACGAGATATTGAATATCTCGTTTACGAAACGAAAATGGCATATTACATATATACAAGTACAGAAGAAATGTGAATTATGAACATGAAAACGCACATAGGAACGACGCAGGGAACGAGACACAGGAACAACGAGGATAGGATAAGGACACATGGGTTAGATTGAAACGAACAAACGTTAGATACATTAACATAATACACTATACGCGACATGCAATTATCGGAATTGAATCTTATTATGGAATTGGAATTGAATTTAACTGTTTCGACTGGAATTGGAACTGAAATTTCTGCTCCGGAATTGGAATTGGAATTAAAAAATTTCAGTGGAATTTTTCTAGCTCTGAGTCTAGCATCTCATCTCAACTGTGTTGATTCTTCTATCAACTTCACAATATGAGTCAATGATTCACATCCACGCAAAAATGAAGATAGAGATAATGACCTCATGAGGATTATTTTATTGGGGAGTCTTGCGTGTGCTTTCCAAATATTTTCCAACAAGGTCAGAGCTGCTGAAGCTACGGAATTCTGACTTTCTTCTTCCCGCTGTTGTCATGTGTGATGTTTGCGGGCATTGTAAAACTGTTGAGAAGGTTCTCCCTTCCCTATAATACAGCTGTCCAAGCTGATGTGGTGCTCATAAGTCACCATCACCTAGCTTTTTGGCTTTGATTTCATTGATTACAATCATCAGTATAAGTATTTTACATAACTGTTGTCAATCTGCAGGCTCACTATTCTTCTTCATGGAGGTTGGTGTCAGACGATAATTTTGGAATTCCTTTAAATGAACAAATTTCAATCAGAGCTACCACACAGAATAAGGTATAGGGCGAATTTTACCGTGCCACCAACTAAACACAATGAGTGATGATCTCATCAAGGATGGATTTCCATGCACTGATAGGTTTAAGGCCTCTAACTTCGGTAGGTAGTTTATAGCTTTCGCCTTACATTTCTCTGGACAATCTGAGTCAGCGAAATCTTGAAGGAGTCAAAGAAGGTCGCTATGAAATAACTGATTGGCAATGAGAGTCGATTCAGGTTGTGGTTGAAGACAGCATGAAGACGTTCAGTTCGATGGCATCAAAATTTGAATCCTTTAGCCGCTTTTCTTTTCATGACTTCATTCTTTTATGACGAAAGAATACTTTCATTACTTCAAAAATGAAATAAATACATGTAAGAACAATATTTATGAATCAGCGGTGGAACCCCACTTAGATTGACAAAAGCCAAAACATTGACATTCAATTGTATTCATTGTATTTCAGCTGCGCTTCAATTCGTAAGACGGTTTCCGATCAATATCTGCTGTTTTACCGTGTGTGTCACTCTTGTGACGTCGCTTTTAATGGCGTGCCCATTGTGACTTCAAATATTGCCCAAAAATCGATGTCATGAACGTAAAACATTCTTGCAAGAAAAAGGGAAGATTATTGTGACGTCAAAATTTCACGCGACAGGGAAGGCGGTTAAGCGACCTACGACCCACTGGAAACCAGCCTTTAGGACTAATGAATATTAATACCAAATGAGAAATCTTATTTTAAATATTTTTTGAATTACATTAAGTGCATTCTGTCCCCATGAAATGATCCCAAACTCCAATGAAAGCACACACCAGTTGATACTAAGATTGCTATGACATCTAAGCTTCAATCATTAGTCTCTATTGTCGAAAGTTAGATCAAATGCCTTAAGAAACCATGATAAATGAAAAATTCTCAAAAAATATGTTTTTTAAATCAAAAAATCTTTTAAACCATGTTTTAAAACATCGCCTCAAAACAAGCAATGTTTTTGAACTATACGCTCATGTGGTGAACGTTGCGTTGATCCTCGCACAATTTTCAATTGTGAAATTCTCTAATAAATTAAAAACCATCAATGAACGAATTATGCTCCGTCAATTGACTAGTGAGATGAAATATTACATCACGAAATAAATTACGCAAGTTATGGAATTGAGGTGGTCAAGCAATGGTCGATGATGGCAAATGAAATCACTATGCACATTAACTTACCCTCGTTCGATAAGAAATGAGTCTCTCCATGCCCTTGCACGACGAACCTCCGAAGTACCATTTATGCGTCTCCTGAAGCATAACAAAGGAATAAGTTTTCTTTTAAGGCGCATAGTTCAAGTAAGTGTTAGACAGATGCTTCATGACTATCTGAATTCAATTGTTTGGAAGTCAACCGATAGCAATAGTTAAGGAAATACCTCATTCAAAATCCAGAAACACACAATCTCACAAATAAATAATCTTTGATTATGTTATCATCAAGATATTGATGAAGCTCGGCTGGACAAAATCAAGGTTGAATCTAATCTTTGTCTTGGACATATCCAAGACAAATTTGCGTCTTTTCAGTATTGCGAACAATCCAAGATTTAAGACCACCATTAAATTTGACATAGATCTTGGGTGCATCCCAATGTTAGACCCACAGAATTCTGTGGTTAGACCCAATGGTGGCAACCTTAAGTGAAATATCGGTATGTATTTTCTATAAGACATTTTCGATCTGCTCTGATATCCCTAGCTCAGAACCTTCATGCAGAACATACGGGAGCGCTGAGGCACTCAATGTCCGGACAACAAGTGCTAGACTTTCTCATTTATGACATACATGTAACTACAGAGCAAGGAGGAAATGCCTTCGTAACAGATATATCGGGGAATGGGGACGCACACTTTACCAACATACGCAAAGAGGAATTCGATCTGTTTACTAAATATACTAAGTCTTAAGGTGACTTAAGGGTAATGAAATTCCAAAATCTAAACCAATTTACATGCAGAAAATCATCTTGGCGTTGATAAACAGATTACTTACCCACGATGGAAATATGACAAATTCAGCAGTTTAACTATTGATCTGCCATCCATTGCACTGTTTAACCCAAGACCTCCCAATTCCAGTATTGTTGGTGCCAAATCCACATTGAGGACAATATTCTTTATCCTTCAATAAAAAGAGATTTTGTCACTTTTTTTAACTTAAAATGTCATTTCAAATGCACTCACGTGGTTGCTTTCCCAACACCAGGGCCTCTGACGATGAAGGGCACTTTGACATCGAAGTCATATGGCAAAGATTTTCCTTTGATTAATCCAAATTGTCCAGCATGATAACCATGGTCCGACGTGTAGATTATATATGTGTCATTTAACATTGCGAGACGGTCCAGAGTTCCTACCAACTACAGAGAATAACTTTATTTACTATGATTCGGTGAGTACGATAATACGTAATTAACACCTTAATTCAGCACATTTTCTTACACCATAACAGTCAGTGCTGATTAAGACAGTAAACAAGAGATGATAATTGCGTCCAAACTTGCCCAGACCCAAAGTGGACCGAAATCCAAGTTGAAATCAAAGAATGAAGGAACTTCACGCGAAATATCATATGCAAGCGGAACAATTTGATATGACTAACATGTATGGTAACTTAGGTTCACGAACTAGTCAAAGGAACACGCAATTACTGTACTCTGATATATTTCCATTCATTTCTATTGTGATGCCATGCGAGCATTATAAACTAGTAGGCTCACTATTTGATGATTTTATGTACTTTAGTAACATTCCGTATAAGCGACTTCATGACTAAATTTCAAACAAATAAATTGTGAATTAGTGCACATCTAATGACATTACCTTATTGGTACAATGCATGAGCGTAATTAAATACTGTAATAATTAATACTGACTACTCGTATTGTGACTACGTGGTCAAAATGAATGGAACTTGGAACTCTCCTAACGAACCGAGGAATCCCATTGAAATGCTGGAGACAAGTCTACCAGTCATGCTTAAGATCTGTTTTCCTGTATGGTTCGGAAACATGGCCTCTGACAAACAAATTGATGAACACCTCAATAACATGTGACCAAACGATGCTTCATAGCAGGTACAAAATGGAGAGACAGGATCCCAAATGAAGAAGTGTTAAAATGATGTGGTCTGACGGACTTAGAGGTGACGATCCGTAAAAGCAGACTCCGCTGGTTTGGACATGTGAAGAGGGCGGACAATATCGTGAAAGAAGTTGAAGAGATGGAAGTAAGCGGTCGCCAACCAGCATGAAGACCGAAGAAGTCATGAAGGAGCTGCATCAAATATCTCAAGAAGCTCAAAATCAAGGAAGATCTTGTCCTAGTCCAAAACAGGTGGAAACGAGCCATCAACCGTCCCACTCCTTCAGGGAATTCGAGATTTCGAGAACGCTTTAGAATATCTATAGAATCGTCAAACATCTCTCCACTGCCGACAGACAGGGGAAACGATGAAATATTATGCAGAGTAATTGATTCCGAACCTCGGTTGCGATACTTAGATTGGTCGACAGCCGCTGTAAACAGATACCTCTCCACCAAGCATCGAGTTGCTAGTAGAGATGTATGTTCGTGACACGTGTCGTGTTGAGGCTTGTCATTCGTGTTCATGTTTTGACAATTAGAGTGGTGTTTTATTTTCGTGTTGACAAGGATTCATTCTAAATTATAAATCGACATAATTTGATAACTTAACCTGTTCCAGCTTCGGACAATCACTCACTCTCACTCCTCGTTTAACGTCTTTGAATTCCGTGACGAAATTGGACGGTTGATGGCTCGTCTCCACTTGCTTCGGTCTGCTGCAAGATCTTCATTTATTTCGAGCTTCTTCAAATCTTCCGAGATGCAGCTCCTCCACGACTTTTTCGGTCTTCCTACTGGTCGGCGACCGCTCACTTCCATTTCTTCAACCTCTCTCACAATGTCCTCCGACCTCTTCACATGGCCAAACCAGCGAAGTCTGCTTCTCCGGATGAGCACTTCCAAGTCCTTCAGACCACACCTTTTCACTACTTCTTCATTTGGGATCCTGTCTCTCCATCTTACACCAGCCATAGAGCGAAGCATCGTCAAGTCACACGTTGTCATGGCATGCATCAATTTGCTTGTGAGAGGCCATGTCTCCGAACGGTATATCAGGACAGATCTCAAGCAAGATTGATAAATCTGCCCTCTGCAGTGTAACGGTATTCCCTTGTTCGTTAGGAGGCTGGCGAGTTCCCTCCATTTTGATCATGTCGCCGCAATGCGAGTCCTCACCGCTCTCAGACAACTTAACTGCATTTGGTCCACGAAGAAGGATAAATAAACAGTATTCTGTTAATGTTACACAGCCAAGTCGGCTAAAGACCAATACATGTATATCATGCATACAATCGACAAATGCTTGACCGAACCGCGAAGATGATCCAACTCCCTTGCGAACCCTCAGTCTGGTGGTGCGCAGAGTGCGCTGTCTAGCACCACAATTATAGCAGAGCAGTGCCTTGCCACCTCAGCCACGGAAGTGATTTTCAATTATTTTGTAATTTCGTTAAGCTGTTGTAGTCTCCTCCACCACTGAACAATTGTTTTTCATTAAATAATATTCTTAAATGAGTTACTCATAAGACAAATTTCTTATTACTTCAGTGTTAGATGTAGGCGGTTTGAATTCCGTGTTCATGTCGTGTCGTGTTGAGAACAGCGCAGTCGTGTTTCGTGGTGCATTCGTGCATTGGCATAAAACTCCGAGTCACGTTGAGGGTCAGTTTCCGACGACTGTACACCTCTATAGTTAGTATCGATAAGAGGCAAAATTGGAACACAGCTGACAGCGAATTCGGTTAAATATACAACAAATATACCACAGACTTGATAGAATCACATGAGGTCCTACACATTTCCTATTCTAGATATTTGATTGACATAATTTTAAGGCAAGGAAGGACACATCAACTAAAATAAAATGATTAAAGTGACCATGAAAACACTGAAAAGCTAAATAATGATGTTGTTCTTTGTGCTTGGGTCTAAATGGGCACAGCCTCAGACATAGACCGGAGATTGAACGAAAAAATTGTTAGATTACAAAGCCATGTATCATCCCTGCAGAAAACTTGCATTTGGAATCGCACCATGTCATACTATTAACTTCCCGTTTCTAGTTCGACAACGTGTTTGCTACAAAAAAGACTTTCTTAAATCTTCTTTTTTAACCTCCTCTCCTTGATGATTTCTCTCAGTCGATGACATAATCGCTCGACTTACCCCTTCCGCTTGGTGATGAGTAATCTAAATCGCTTTTTGCCAACAATATCAGCATGCCTTTCTCCCATCTGCTATTGTCGAGTCCTCAGACTAGTTATGACGAAACATTACGGAAGTCCGCAAACATGGAGCAAACCTCAAGAGGCCAGAGACAGAATGCTGTGTTTGCGCATTCCAAATTGAATAATTCTAATTCATATAACGTTGAATATTCATGTAGGTGTGAATTTGTTAAAGAAGATTTAACTGGGACGATTATGAAGCTTTGCAGCCACCATCTCCTCTACAAGGTCTTCAGCCGTGCTTTTCACTCTATGGGGCTGATATTGTCTGACTTCGCGTGGTGTTGTGATATGGATGTCTTTCTTGCCGATTTCCATTGCCATTCTCGGAGTTAAACCATATAATAAAAAGATCCTAGCTGCTGTGCTAATGAGACAACATTCACAAAATGCACACACATATACGACAAAAATCAAAATGAAGTTCAAAATGTAGCAGCAAAGGTTCCTTTTTACAAACCAGGCTACTAAAATTTCTTAGGTGTGACTGAACCTTACTAGCGATAAGTGACGGTATAAAGGCAACCGGCTACATCTGTGTAGTATATTACATCTATTTATATGTTTTGCCAAAAAACCTGCAATCTGTACATTACCTTTTCGATAGCATCGTCAACTGACAACAGGGTTTGAAGGCGCTTTCTTTGGAGAACATCAGTGAATTTCTTGTACAAAGGAGTCATCTGTTTTGTGTATCTCAGTAACCATTCCTTGTCAGGATTAGGAGCTGAGTTCCAAGCAGGTGTCCGATGAGTATGATATTTTGAATCAGCAAACTTATCCTGATACTGAGGAGCAGCAACCTCTTTTCCATGAGGCGACGGAAAGCTGAGGACCATTAACAGAGGCCTGTAGAATGTCAAGTAAAAAGTTTTTTAATCACTTAAATATCTAATTAAGAATATGTTAGTAATTCGCACTCTAAGAAGCAATCAACTTAAAACTCAACCTGATCTGACATGACTTGATGCGAGTATACATTATCCCTTCATGAGGCTACTGTAATATTCGTACAGAGCAAAGTCATCATCGAGAGACAACAGTAATGTTTCCTTCGTGATGATAAACCACCGGAATCTCAAAGATGTTGTCAATCGGATGTTATAATCGGGGGTGCACTGAAGCTTCGGTTCCGCCGAACCTCCATTTTCGAGACGTTCGATGGTTCGGCCGAACTTTGAAATATCCAGAAAAAAATTTAGAAAATATTCTTTTAATAAAATATTATCGTTGTTTACCTTAAGATGTCCATGGTGCAATAAAGTGAATAAACTGTTTCCTTTTCAAGCATCAGCTGCGATGCAACTTTCAGTCGATCTTTATTACGGACTAAGTAGAGCAGTCACTCTGGTCATTGACCTGATGTTGCCGAAACACGTGTCTTCATGCACTTGATAAGTTTTGGCATTTGATATTTGGCTATTGATAATATTCGACTTTAGCGATGATTTATATTTATACACCAATCAAATTTCCTGTAATGCTGTTCTCGAAAAGCTCACTGTTAACTATTCATACTTAGCAGCGAATTTTGAAATTCAGATAGTTCTACGACATCCTATGCGCTTTGATGACAACAGCAGTGCCGTGCGCCGTAATTTACGTCTCTTCGTCGGTAGCATTGCGGTGTAGTAGAAGTTCAATCGTTTTGAGGCTTGAAGGGAGTGACATCACATTAAAAGTGTCGCACGAATCGTTAGGACCACCTAAGTCATGAATGCCAATTTGCTCATTAGGCAGCAACGCTCAAGGCAATGTCACAACGTCGCATTTTGGTGATCTATTGTAGCCCATCTCCCTTTCCACTGAACTGTAGACTAACTAATCAAACTTTTATATCAAAATTAGTGATACAATTAACTTTGTCTCACAGTAGTGGTGTAAGAAGGCACAGAATTAGACAGGTCGTCTCTTCTTCTGTTTGACTAGAAAGGAAGCATTGGAACATGTAACGTAAATGAAATGGCACATTCTCCTGACTAAATACCATAGCAATCGAACAATGAGCAGCCAGTTCAACAACACCCCAATTTGTGCGAAGTTTCAGTGATTGCTGTCAACCGGATCACACAGCAAAGAGACACAGTCGATGTCAAGTTCTACAGAGAAGTTTGTGAACGTTTTTTCATGCGACTGCTAACTTTTTTTAAAATGATCGGAGGGCCCAACATTATCGAGAAAACTTTTGCGCTATGATCTGAATTCCTCGAATCTGAAGGAGTCGTGGCGATGGGAGCATTTTGAAGCAATTCAGAGCAATCCGCAAGCGACGCACGACTATTTTTCCTATCTCTGCAAGGTATTAAAAATTTCTTTTTGCCCACTTATTAAGTTCCTGCATGTGCCATCTGTTTGAATCAGTTTGCACTTCTAGCAAAGTGATACGATTAAACAATCTAATTCTGTGGCCCAAGGTGTTATAATTCACTTGCACCTACGGTTGTGAGACTGACAAGTAAGCCAGTGCGACTACTCTGCAATTGTCATGCAGCACATTGAACCGATTTCTATGTAACTGCAGAAAACATAGAGGTCTTTTAACTTTGCTCTCTGATGCATAACGGCAGGATGAGCATTTCAAAGATTAGAAGATCCGTCTGACCTGCTGATATTCAAGCTGAAAAGTTCTTGGATTGCTGTGTGTAAAGAGAAAACAGTTAAAGGCGGGCTGTAAGCCTGTATTGATCATTTTATGTCATATAAGTCCATTCTCTCCATCATAGCAATAGCAGAAAGTTAACCATGAAGCTATCTACAAAAGGAATTGAACACAACAGAGAGATAGAGAACATCCAGATAAGTTGACAAAGAACGCTTCCTACCCAGGTCATGGATTTCTGTCTAAATGCAGCAATCTTTGGTAGAAATAGAGCGTTATGAGCTCGTGGCAAACCGACAAGCCAATTAAGCAATGAAATTCTGCCTGTCGATAGTTAATAAATGGTTTCAGAAATCATTGGTCACGTGGTCCGATAGCTATGATTCATACAACTCATACATCGAGGGCACCATGCCAGTTTGGCGGGAAACTGTGTCGGCAATTCGGTTGCACCACTCGCATGTAAACTCGCGTTTCGCGCTCGTGTAATTGCTCGTGGTGCAACCTTTAATCATTCACATGATGAATTTCGGATGATGATATTTGCGACAAATCAGACATTGGAATGTTGACTGCAGTTTTTTGAAGTAATAATAACGAAAGTTTCGGTCAGTTCGGTTCGGTTCGGTGCACCCCTGGTTATAATTGTGGAAGGAAACCGCTGATTTTTTTTAATTTCACAAGGATGACATTGATTCCTTTCTATTGGTACATTCTCGGCTGTATTGGTGCTCTACGATGACAATGTTCTGTGAGAAAGCGGCATTTAAGCTCGGGATTCGACATATACATGTATTTCTTTCATGATCAGATCATGTTCAATTATGAGTTGACTGTTTACTCTGTTTTCATAACGAGAGCGTGTTCTCTATTTCAATAGAGTTTCATCGGTCATGTGCAAATAGCATTGTTCCTACAGCGGACAACAGAGGACAGTTACTCACGTATCACGATGGAATCGATGTTGCTGCTGCAGAAGACGCATGCTCTCATTGGCTATTAGATCTGGTAAATAATCTCGTGCGTAATCATGGCCGTGAATTTGTATACGACCGTTGACATTCAATGAGTAATTGTAATATTTTGAATTATGGAGTAGGCCGATCCAGTCGTCCCAACCGTCAGGCACGTATGAACCGTTGTATTCATTCAGATACTTCCCGACATAAGCTGTAGAAACAGAGTAAACCTATAATAAAGAGAACTCTCGTTTGATATTTCCAACTGTACATGCACGTGAGGTTGATTAGTCGACTCTGGACAGCTGATGTTCCGTTCTACTATGTTCGAGTCAATATCACTGTCACGAAAAGGGCTTTAAAAATGGGGTAAAAAATATGCTTCGAAATGCTTCAAAACACGTTGCTTCTTGCGTTTTTATGCTATTTGTTTAAATGTTGCTCTAGCGCAGCCCAATTACTAACAACAGCCGAAGAATAATATCATAAATTTAGTGTCACATATGAAAAATAACTCAGTTCATTGTTGCGTTCACTAGAAAAAATTTGACGGACAGGAACACACACACATAACTATATACCTATACATATGGGTCCGTTAAAAGTCGCATAGGGATTTCATGTCAATAGTGTTGATTGTTGATAACAAATAGAGGACTAATGCTTCTTCTTGTGCATAGACCATGCCCGTAAGTTTTTCCAGGTGCATGAAATTATAAAGTTGATTAGAATCTTGGATGATATTTGACGTTTAAAAGCATCAAATATAGCATTTCGTAGAAAATTGTGAGGTCATTATGGATATTCTGCTTGTCCATTGTTCACTATGCATTTCTATGCAAAATGACGCATCATCTGTAATTGGGATTTTCGAATTTTCAATAGGCTTACCTAGTCAATGAGTGATAATGAAGAAGTGGATTAACCAACAGCGCTGTCAAACTAACTGTTTCTTTGTTAACAGTCGGTCGATCGTTGCAGCTCAGAGAGCTTAAAGCCGACTGAAAAATGTCATAAAAGCTATGTCTGAATATGTTATTCGTCGTTGCCCTTGATTAAACTCAAAGTATGATTTGAATAATGCAAAGTAGAAACGAACCTTCTATGGAACATCCAAAACATATGTTTCTGCTTAAAAATGTTATGCGGAAAATCCTAAAATCAGCAATTTTAGTTCGTGGAGACATGCTCATTTACACCTACTGTCAAACTGTCAGAGGCCGTCGATTTTACGCGAAATTAGCATCGGTTAAATTTTGCCGGAAACGTAGGTTTTGGACGCTGCTGAGATCGTTCCTGTTTTCTAAAATTCATCGCGAGGCTTCCCCTCGAATAATGTTTTTGAGAACCATTTTGAGACCATTGTACGAGGACCATTTTGACTTGAAACAAATGAGGCTATACAAGATGATGAGTGACGTTGAAGTCATTTACATCTTTCAGCACTTACAGTCTTCACTTGAACTTTCATCTTAACCGTGTACAATGTACATTCACGGCTGCCGATGACTTCGACGAAAACTTTGCTAAGTCGTTTAAGTTAGCATCAACACAAGCATTAATTTTTTCAAAATAATTTGCCTACATCTAGAATTTCACCAGAAACCATTTATGAACACGAGGAATTTGCTCATTGCTTTCTCAAAGCTTAAAAAATATTGTAAGTAGGTGAAAGGGTCATCTGAAAGAAAAAACTTAACGCTGAAGTTAATGCTAACTTCACCGGTTAAGAAAACGAATTTGCCCGCTCAAATAAACAACTCAGCATTCACAAATGAGCTATTCCCGAATTTGTCCACATGTTTTCAAAACTCTCCGACTCTCTGAAGTTAGCATTAACTTAATCTTTATATTCTGGTACATAGATGAGTATTTAGGCTATTTGAGATGTCGGAGAGTATTGAAAACATGTGGACAAATTCAGGAATAGCTCATTTGTGAATGCTCAGTTGTTTATTTGAGCGGGCAAATTCGTTTTCCTACCCGGTGAAGTTATCATTAACTTTAGCATTAAGTTTTTTCCTTTTGACCTTTTCATAATATCTTTTAGGCTACTTGAGATAGCAATGAGCAAATCCCTCATTTTCATAAATGGTTTCTGGTGAAATTCTAGATGTGGGCAAATTATTTTGAAAAAAATAATGCTAATGTTGATGCTGACTTTAACGACTTTCGCAAACCAGCTTATCTTTTTTGCTGTGATTCTTGCTTCTGAATCTTCCCGTATAATTTCAATCTTGAAGTGAAGGCGAGCGCGGCGTCTCTATTTCTTTGACCATCAGCCTTCCACCTTGAGCAATGCATTCTATTTCCGTTGATTTTCTACCATATTACATGAAAGTATGGCTGTTGAGCCAAAATACTCATTATTCAAGTTGAATAATTCAGAGAAATTTCCATGGAGAATGCGAAAACATTCTATTGTAATTTACTGTTCAACTCATTGAGCTCGTTCATTGGTTGGTCAACTCGTTATTCATTCCAGGCTGTCTAGGTTATTCATTTTGTCTTCTAAGAATGGTTCTCGAAGTCGGCGAGCCATTGAATCCATCATTGATATCAGATCCATCAGAAGTTCCGACAGGGCTTTCTTCTAAAGAAAGTTCTGGTACTATTCAATGAAAAAGAATAATCAGAAACATAAACACTAGGCCGACAGTTCAGAAAATATCGCTTCTTGGCAATGTACTGACTTAAGTAGCACTGCATTTTCTCAACAAAAATAATCAAAAATTCATTGATAAAATGATCCTTTATATTTCAGATTTTTCCCCAAATTGTGGAAACAAGCATCTTCCATTTTTAACAATGTGTCTCGCCACTGAGATCACAGTACTGAGTCAGAAGGAATCACGCCACTGAGACTCCAACTCATATATAAGAGCATGTAAGACTTTTTATATGATGCATTTTGTTGAGAGCATCATTGAGACGGAAAACTTGAATGAGAGAGCTTCACTTAGAATGTACTATTAACTTGAAGCTAAAAATCTCAGTGGCGTGACATCGTAGAACCTGCTGTTAGATCAAACTGAATTTTCCTTAATAAATAAAAGGCATTTTTTCATCTATATACACCACCAGGACTGACATTGATGAAGCCAAAGAGAAGATTTGAATTTGAAAATTCAAAATTTAATCATATAAATAGCACAAACAAAAGAATTTCCGAAATGTCAATCCGAAAAAGCTGTTTACTGAAATAAATGCGATAATAACAATAATAATTTTGTTTCACATATTTTGGTAACAGCTATAGAAATTCTGAAACTATAGAATACTCATAATCGAATGATACATTACTCAATATAATCAGCCATACTTTCAAAGTCGGCCTCTTGGTGGACATTAGCGTGGAATGGTCCAAGAATCATTGTTTTAATTAATCATCAGGATAACCCAAGAGAGTTGTAAAAAATCTAAAAATCCGTTATGCTCTCATCCCTGAAATATTAAGTGGCATCTCTCAAAATGTACTCCGGCTGTAAAGCTCACTGTAGACGATCAATATAATTGCTTACCTGTCCGATATCCCTTTTGTTGTAAGAGATAATTGAACATCCGCCTTTCGTATTGTAGCCTCCAACTGTATGACGTGCAGTTGTTGTGATTTGTGAAAACGTTGTGATTGTGTGTATAAAGACCGGTGAGTATTGATGACCTCGAAGGACAGCACATTGGTGTGGTGACAAAAGCATTGGAAAATTCAGCACCTGCTTCTGTTAGCAGTTGGCGCAATTTCGGCATGACTTTCAGCGAACCTACAGAAATCAAATTAGAACTTCAAACAAAACCTCATCAAAGGCAAGTGCTCACCAGCCAATCATCATTTGCAAAATGCCAAGGAATGACTGCTCGTCCGCCATCTCAAGGATTCTACATAGGCCTTTAAGACACGATATTTAAAAAACAAGACAAGAATTTCTATGACATTCGTTTGCTTTCCTTGGCAAATGAAGTGTGGTCTCCGTGGCCTAGTGATCTTTTGGTCCAGAGGTCGAACCCCGAGAAAGTCATTGGAAGTCATCAGGAAGGGCATCCGGTTAATCACAACGCTCCAGATTAAAGTCTGACTATGTCAGCACCGTCGAAGTCTCCAGTAAGGTGGAGTAGTGACGTTATAGCATCATTTTTTTCTGAATGATAGGAAAAGGATGTGAAATGTGCTCCATCCACAGTACTAGACAGTCTACTCATTTATCTTTCGCTTTCCAAGAAAGGAAGACTCGCATCTTGCAAGCTATAATAAAAGGAGCTATGCAGCCAGACAATAAGCCATGAAAAAGCTTTGGCACGAGTGGCGCGCGTGTTATATCAATCGTCGGTCACGCGCTGAATGGGAAACCCAGTCTGCGGTCACAGATCGCTGTACAGTGTACATTCATTGATTATTTCTGCGACAAAGATGTTGAAATAATTTCGTGCGCCTTCTAACTTGAAAGCAAATGATTTGGTGAGCTAACTTCACCGATGAAACTTGTGCACAATAATCTGAATTCGTCGAATCTGAGGGAAACGTTGTGATCGAAGCGTTTAGATGGAATTTACAGCAATCCGCAAGCATGAACAACTTCTTTCAATCCAGTAATACATTCAAAGTTTCGTTTTGTCGATGACTTTTTCTCTAATTGGGGGCGAAAAGTCATTCGTTGATGGATAGGCCTACATGTAGAATAACAAGTAGTAGACGAGATACCATTCCTTGATACATTGCAAGCAATTGGTGACAGGTGAGAAGTTACACAACTTCCATTGAACTTTATTCACATGATAATGCGACATTTTTCATAATTCATTTAACTCAAAAGCTCGTAGGACGGAATGCCGCGGCTCTTGTAATTAAAGACATTTCTTTTATTTCACTTATAATTGTAAATTACAATTGTGGGGAGTCGTGAGATAAATAAACATGTGAAGTCTCTATTTCTCAAAAATTAAGAATGGGTGACCATGTAAAATTCCATGTTTTGTGATTAAGGGTTGGTTTATACTTCCTCCGTATTGAGAACGGAGATGGCTTCTGAAAACTCAGACACATCCGTTCAGCGTAAATTCTAGTATGATACGGAGACTATAAAATACGGATGCATGTTTAAAGTTTATTTAATCATTCGTATGAAACGGAAGTTCGATTTCTTGTCATAATCTTAGTGATGTCATCGCTTCAGCTTCAATCTTTTTGGTTCACAATCAAACTTCAGTCGACTGAAATACGGAGACATTCAATCAAACTAATGTCTGCGAATCTTGATTTTCGAGCCTCTGTTTCATATCTGATCAGAATAATACGGAAACGTCTCCGTTTTTCACACAAAATCTCCCAGAGACATGTCCGCATTTTGTTAAATTATTCTCGGAGACGTCACCGTATTGAAAAACGGAGGAAGTGTAAACCAGGCTTAATTCCTGTGACATTTATTCGCTTCATATGTGTATCATCCATCAGACCTAGCACGTGAATTATTCAAGGATTTTTATGAGAAACGCATACATTCACACCTAAATCCTGAATTGACATAAAATGACCGAATAAGCTTTAGATGATTTGACAGACTAACAACTTTGCTTGATCCTTCTTTAAATCTCATCAGAAAAATGCTGAAAAACGTTTTTATTGCTTTTCATATCTGATGGTATTACATTATAGAAATTCCATGAATATTACTTGAGAGCTTAACCGTACAAAAGTAGCAGGAGATAATGCGTGCAAGATATAATGGCATATTTGTCCGAGCAAATTGCAAGTAATTTGGTAAGCATCCCTCTCCTCATTCTCTCGTTCTTCGATTTCTCTCGCTGCATAAAGGGATAAAGAGAACGCGAAACACACTTAGCTTTTTAAAGTGCATCACTAAAAAATGTCATAATCAACTGACAGCGTCACAATTCTATCACATCAGCTATTTAAAGTGGCATAAATCTTCCAACACCCTAGGGAGCAATTTCAGCCTGCGTTGACTTAATGAAGAGGCTTCTATCCATGAAATGACCAATTTGGGAATGCACGAAACTTAGTGAGTGAATTACGATAAATAATGTCAGTCTACATTAATGTTATTTCTAAGTAGGCCTAACACGGAAAATACTCCATGTTGCATTACAAATACAGGAAATATTGTAGGAATATGTTCAATTTCATCAGAGATGGCAACAGACAGAAATATCCAAGCTTTTTCAGACTGAGCCGGTGCGATGCCCATCTTAAGTCAACCGATATCCACAGAATTAGACAGGTCGTCTCTGTTTGAATAGAAAGGCAACATTGGAACATGTTACGCCCATGAAATGCCGCAATCTGCTGACATCATACCATAGAATTCGAACAATAAGCAGCCAAATCAACATTAAACACGCCAAATTGTGCGAAGTTTCAGTGACTGTTATCAACCGGATCACACAACAAAGAGACACAGATGATATCAAGTTCTACAGAGAAGGTTGTGATATCGTTTTTTGCTAACTTTCCTAGTAATGATCGGAGGGCCCAACATTATCGAGAAAACTTTTGCGCAATCATCTGAATTCTTCGAATCTGAAAGAATCGTGCCGATCGGAGCATTTTAAGGAATTCACAGCAATCCGCAAGCGACGTGCGACTACTTTTCCTATTTCTGAAAGGCACTAAAATATTCTTTATACTGGAAATTACCCTTCATCGGTAATAGTTTGAGCGAAATAAAAGCCACTTCTACTGTATTGTTTTCTATATGATTGTAAAATTGTATAAAAAATGACCCTTTATTGTCTTTCATCTCTATGCACTGATGATGGTAGCCATCGCCGCCACCGAATAAATTCTGTTCAACAATGATGTGGTTATTGATACAAAATGCACTCATCGCTTGAAACAAAAAAAATCAAGGAGCAGGTCCAGCATATCTCTGATATGCACATCTATGCGTTCACAGTAGCTATGATAATCCTACATGTACTAATGAACACAGTAATGAATGAATCAGTGAATATCAAAACTTGAGCTTTGAAAAATACCAACCAAGCTCTTTGTCTTGATCATCGGTGAGTATCAGAATGATATTCGGCTGTTTCCTTCTTCTCGCGGTGCTCAGATGTGGTAGGAAAGTGCTGACCAAATACAGGATTACGACGATCCATTTTCTGCCGTTCATCCTAGAAAAAGAAAAACATTTGTCATGCAACAAGGCTTTCGAGGTTTACAAAATATGTCAGCTTCGTTACGCAAGAAGAGTGCGAGAACTTGAATAACATCGATTCATCAGTATAATCGAACTTGAGAATTCTGTACATGATGTGTACAGTCGACTCTCGAAATAAGCGACAGGGCAGGTTGGTACCTGCCGAATTGATCGATATATGGCTGGTTCTCGATATTAGTGATCTCTCTATACAAGCGATGTCAACAGCCGGTCCCAATGTGTCGATTGTATCAAGAGTCGACTGTATATATGGATATGACATGTCTTGGTTCCTCGGTTTCAGAACGAAGGAATTGCTGAAGACCGGTCTTATGTTAGAACATTTGAACTTTAAGATAAGTACATAAAGTACTGTCAGTACCACAGAATTAAATATTTTGTTCATCTGCTTCGGTTTGCTAGAAGTGTGATTAATACGAAATCGCCGGCACATCGAGGAACTTATTAATTGGGCATAAAGGAATTCCTAACACCTTACAGAGATAGGAAAAAAGTCGTGCGTCACTTGCATATTAATGTGAGTTCCAGCAAAGTGCTTCGATTGCCAAAATTCCTTCAGATTCGAAGAATTCAGATCATAACGTACAAAAAAGTAGCAGGCGTGCGAAAATTAGTTCATTTGATGATTTCATCATCGTCTTCTCAGCATTCCTTACTGCATAGTGCGTACACTGAATCGAATGTTAGCCAGACAGAGATGTGTGTTTTGGTGTGTGCGACATGATATCACAGCACGCACGCATCTCTCACTGGCTCTGGTGTCCTCTGCTGACAGCTTATTGTTTACCATTTACAATAGCAAGAAACACGAATTATCCATTTGAGAAGGAGCAAGTTGTCTGATTCTTTGATGTGCCATTTCGATATTAAGGCTATATATAACCCTTCCTTTCTAGGAAACCGAAGCGCGCAGATGAATCTAATTCTGTGATTAGTACTTAATTTACTTATCTTAAAGCACATTATGGCAAGTAGTATTTCTCATAAATTTTGATAACACTTCCGGAAACTTCTTGGGGGCAATAATTTGATAATATACATACTTTAACTGAGAGAACCAAGTCAGCCATGCCAATATTCTAAATTCAGTGTTGGTTACCAATAGCATGCATGAAGGACATAAATAAATGGCAAACAGGGATGTACTTTATACTAGCACCCTTCCTCTATGTGGTGAGGTTCTTTATTTACTTGTCCTTCTCTCATTCTTTTGTGCTGAGTGCGTCGTAAGTAACCGCTCTCCCGCTTCTAACAGTCAAATACTGAAATATCGAAACCGGAGCCAGGGTTCTTGGAAATATCTCCGTTTCGTGTCCTCTCAATCCCTGATTCACATGATGATCCGAGAAACAATCAGGACTGATTTCGTAAGTCATTAAGTCACGACAGTCTCCGTAGTACAGTGGTCAGTAGCTTGGCCCTTTGATTCTTTTATAGTATGGCCGATCACCGAAAGTGTCAAGAAATGCATCCGTTCAAGCCCAGATGGGGAAAAGTGACGTTAAAGCTTCATACATTGAACATGTTAAAGAAATCGTAGGGTAAACACGATGCCGCTGAATTTACTATCTACGTGTATGTATTCATTTTGAATGGTAGTTGTTCCCGTCCTGTAAAGGAAGCTTCTACTGCGGGCAGAAAATCCTTGTCTTTCTAAGTTGTCAAAAATGTGGCGGGCCAGTATCAGCTTCTGACACCAAGTATTGGCATATCTTCACTGACCCAAACCAAACTCGGAATTTTTAAATAATTTTATCGGTAAAATTGTCATATCTGTCACATTGATAAAGTCGCACTTCAACCAAGAGACTTCAACTGTGAGACTGCTGTGTTGTGTTTATTCATTTCACACTTAATGAAAGCAATCAGTCTGATATGAACTGCAGCTTTGTGTCTGATAATGATCTCATTATTGTACTGATTATGGAAAAATTTTCCTTTCTATATCAAAGAAATTTCTTTCGAAACGGGAGGTCGTCATACCGGGATGCATAGAAATTAACAAAACCATAATAGAAAGTCCACTTCTATGCCGGGATATGACTGCTGGTGCGGTGTTCATAGGAAACAGGCCGCACTTGCCTTCAATCAAGGTTGGGGACCCAAGAGTGGCTATTTCTCTAATGAGTGGAGCAACAATTTTGAGAACATGTTTGGAATTTTGATTGACATTTAAATTTGCATGAAGATATTTTGAATCATACCATATGGTGCATATTGCTATTGGGTTAATGTATTGCATTTTTTTCATTTATTATTTACTTCATTTCACGCAAAATGATATATACAAAATTCTGTCTAACACAATATGCATTACATCTAGCTTAATGGATTAAATTCACAAGGAAGCCATAGGTAATCAAAGCATAGTTTAAAAAGCTAATTAAACTAAGTATCAGATAGACATTTACGGTAGGTCTATATTAAAGTTGATGATAGCACAGTTTTATCATAGAAAGACCAATCGTGTGTTTGAAGTAAGCTTACATGTAGATGACTTGCTTTGACATGATGTGGTCATATACTTAGGCAGAATTTTTCCAAGAAAACCGCTAATGATCATTCATGGTCAATTTCGTTACTCTTGGTTTCTTACTCTTGGGGTACCCAAGCTCTTGGGTCCGCAACCCAAGATTCTTGGATGCCCCCAAGACTACCCAAGACCCAACCTTGCTTCAAGTGTCATGACAATGTGGCTTCCTGCATCCCTATTGCGGTGGACCTTTTGGGCAGATGGGATCTGGAGAACTCGGAGAACCTTAAGTCCATCCCTGTTTTGACCCATCCTGTACTCATGGAGCTTCGACGACAAAACTACACCGACTGATATGCAATAGTTAAATGTGTCGATTTTCTGAAAGAATTATCTTAACTTTCGACCAATATTGTTGCGATTCATATATGTGACATTCCTATTATGGAAAATTTAATTTTAAGAAAGTTTCTCTTCGGTTTATTTATCTTACTAATACATATCAATAACATTACAATCAGAGGAGTGACAGGTTGTTTGAATCATGTCATATTTTCTGTAGTGCGGAGGAAATGAACTTCTGATGAATTTAGACTAGATCATGAAGATAATCTGAGAGACTGATCCACTGTCCATCAGTTATTGTAATCCATTACTGATAACCGATTACCAATCTTGTATATGTTTTAAACATCTGACAAGACATCTCAGACAACACCGACTCCAATATGTATTTTTCATTAAACTACATGCAAGTTTCATTTACTAGCGATCTTCAATAGACAGTTGAATAAGTCCAAAAATACCCGAAGTGAAAATTCGTGTCCGTCCAATCTGCGACATTAGAATCAATAAGTTTGAGGATGTGATGGATTTTTTCTTCTGTTGGCTGGTGGTTTAAGGATTGAAACTCCAAAACAATAATATTGAGACCATCGAACAGGAAATGTTCATGCACATCTCGTCGACTAATCTTTTCTCCCACCATATAGCTAATGAGACTATCAGCTGTGTCTAAAAGTACGACTGAAATGTGTCCGTC
The DNA here is from genome assembly GCA_907163375.1 of Prostheceraeus crozeri. Classification (NCBI taxonomy): domain Eukaryota; kingdom Metazoa; phylum Platyhelminthes; order Polycladida; family Euryleptidae; genus Prostheceraeus; species Prostheceraeus crozeri. Next base: position 61,087 of record CAJQUW010002078.1, on the reverse strand, counting down.
ATTTCAAACGTAAATTAGCGTAATACGCCGTGTACATATTCTTGCAGACAGGTAAGGAGCTGCTTGTAATTGATTGGTTTTATTGAATAAGTTGGATATAATTTGCTTTTAAAAGAAATGACAGGAAGTAAGCTTTAAGCATATTCAGTGAACTGCCAGCAGAGTGATATACTTCTGAAATGTTGAATATGCAAGTGATTGTACCACTTGTGCAATGCAAGAGCAAGAATGTATATAAAACCAAGCAACATAGTGAATATTAGAGTATCAACTATCTGGACATATAAGCCAACGCCATTTAAAAAACTCAGGATATTCCCTGTCATAGGTGAACAGATAGGCATGCCATAAGACAAAAAATTCTATAATTTTGCATAAGTAAAGAATATTGCAATATAAATCAAGTGATAGATAGATGCAATCAAGATAACAGAATATTTAGATAAAGTACGAAATATGCGAGATTTAAAGTATGGAATCTCAAAATATATCGGTGCTCGCAGAAATAATTTTTGGATTGTTAAATATATTGATCGATTGGAAAAAATGGAGCAAATTCGGGGGTAACCCATTTGTCAACACTTTATTCAATTCATTTTTGTAGGAGTAAATTGCTTTACCGTAGTATTCTGATAAACCCCGCATATAAAATTAAGCGATTGCAAATGAACGCCGTGGCGTTTGTTAGAGGACATACGGTATTTAAAGAAAGTTAACTGCCATAACATAATAATCGAATTTTAATTTCTTGTGGTCTTTTGATCTTCCTAGCAACGTTCAGATTTTAAGATTTAGATGAGCGATTATCTGGTGGTCGTAAATACTTACATGAGATTTTTGGGGTGATGTTAAATTGTCTGCAAAAATGGAATGATAAAGCTGATGCTGTCTTCATGGATTTGACATAATATGAAAATAATATGGATGACATGCATGTCTGTTGCAACTGACGTTCACGAAATTCCATAGAAGAATCCCCAGCGAATTTTACCTATGCATTTGTAAATTCGTATCATAAGTATACGAGCCATAATCTTAAAGTGAATTTCGTCATTATAAGAATTCATAAATCATTATCGAAAGACTGGAATGTCAATATGCGTCGGTGAATTTTCAATTGCGGAGTAGTCAATGTGACATCTGTCTTAGAGCTTGTACGAAGCTGGTTTTATAAATCAATCGAGAAGAAATTAGGGATGTAAATGACTATCATTATCTTATTATGTTCATCTGCTATTAGGAATCTCTCTTGATCGAAGGTTTGAAAGATGAGGTTTGGAGCCGAGTGAATTCAAGAGATATTGAGGATTTGAGACTTTGCGTTGACTTAGAAGATTTTCAGCATCGTTGATTTCATGCAACCTTCTAATGCAAAAAACTCCGTGCCAAAATCTCGAAGAAAGCATTGCGTCACCGAGTTCGTGGCACTTTGTCATGGTTGCATAATCCTAACAATTCCAATCATATTTACCGATTGCTGATTGTCACTTGCCGGCAAATGACAATATACAAACATCAAGAGCCTACAAATCGGTCGCCAGACGAATAAAACAAGATTAGTGGTAATAGATTAGACATGGGCACCACTTTTTTTAGTCTCGTGAGTAGTTTGCACTTGACTTCGCGTACGTCTGTCGCTAAGTCAGGAAATGATAATCCCTCTTGTTATTTGTTTGGCGGAGAATTGATTAATCCCCAAATTAGTACTGCAAGCACAATACCTGACTTTATTACTCAGTGAGCTGGATGTGAAACAAGTGATGACGATTACAGAGATTATCAATTTTGGTTTCAAGGACCAAAAGCTTCTTATCAGAACTCTTGTCTCATCGTGGCTTACTGTTAACCCTATTAACACCGGGTAACAGTCTTTGGAATGACGACAGAAAGCGATGAAATTACCTATTGAGGTAGCAATGTGAACCAGTAATGATGTAATGATTGCTTCTTCAAGCATCTCCTGAGTAGCAGTGGAACGTTCGTGCGCATGCCAGGTGCACAGATAGAAATTCCCCATCAGAAATTGAATTAATCTAAGCGGAAAGTTCTGCATAACTACAGCATTTAATTCACGCAATGTATCAATAACTTCCTTAAGATAAACGGTTCATGCTATAAAATGGATAAATGAGCAAGAAATCGCATTTTGGCGCATGAATTGAACCATCTGTGGATTATTATATTGATTTTGATCGATCAAGGTATATGTCTTCACTGATATATATTTGATAAAATATCGCAGTCAATATAATTAAGTTTAGCATAACATTTTTCTAATATTCGATAAACTGATTTTTTTTCATTGTTGGGAACTTAAATGCAATTTTTGCAAACCACTTTATTGTAGAAAAGCCAGCGCTTCGGATGTGCACAGCATCCATCTTCAGGGCAAACTAATGAAATTACATTACAGGCTAAATTGATTCTAAATTCAAATCCTAGTACAATAATCATACGAAAACCTATGAATGAGCTTGATAGCTAGATACAATATGGAAATCAAACTTAATATGCTAAGAGATACTAAATAACAAAAAACAAGAAAAGGTCTTTCTACATCACTGCTAGACGCTGTGTAAATCCTTGGTCTTGCTTATTGGGGACCGGCTCATTCTTCTTTGTTAGCATTGCTTCGGCTATCTCCACATCCTTCTTTCATATCTTGCCAGGACGATGGTGTTCTCTCTGATGATGTTGTAGTCTTTCACTATTTTATGTTCTTGTTTGAGATGTTCACTGATGGATCCGTTGTTCACATGCTGTTTGCATCTATATGTCAGATCATTTGTTGTATATCCAATGTATTCTACACCACTGCAGGTGTCCATTAGGCATGAAAATTGGTACATAACATGATGTGGTACATAGATTTGACCAACTTTTGAGGTCCTAAAGGAGTTCTTGAGTTTCCTTAATTGGTAGAAGCATCTCACTTTCACATTTGCTGTAGAGTCAAGTGGAATGATGTTCTTCACTATTGCAGAAAGCAAAATTAGAAAAATTGTATGTTAAACTTAATTATATTGACTGCCATATCTTATTTAATAATTCCTGCTTATCGAACAATTTGCTGCCAAATTTCACGAACTTTGATATATATTTGCATAGGAAGAAGAAATGCAGCATAACTATCGAAATATCACACTATCTATTACAACATCGATCTATACCTATTACTGTAATTTATCAATTTCAAGATCAACTCAGAATCCCCCGGTCAATTACATCAACGATACCCAAAAATATGTATTACATGAACATGATTCAGCTTCGCAATAAGAACTTTTTAGTTTTATTTACATATCCCTGACGATTGTTGTCAGTAAAGTCGAAATATTTTGGCAACAGCTATATTACACAGCATGCAACATTTTATACGAAGACCGTTTTATAAATCTCTGCGCAAGTAAAGCAACACAAGGCGACTAACTTAATTTCTAACATTCCGCGTAACTCGAGTTAATTCTTTTCGAAAAGGAAAACAAATTTTCCAGCTACAAGGCAAATGCTGGAATGTTTTATTACAATTGCAATAAAGTCTAAAATATAAAAATGTCAGTCCTAACGACATCCCCATCTGCACGATGCTTAAATAGGGCATAATTTCTTTAATTCAAAGTTACCAAAGAACTTTGTCAATGTGTTAGAGCATATATCACTCGGACTTTAGGACTTTTGACTAAATGGCAGAACTAGAACCGACCAAGTAGATTAGTTAAGTTGGTCGCCAGATAGAACCACCCCCGTTTTCTTCGGAGATGCCTCCAAATCTAACTTGGAAGGCAAACTGAAACCTTTGTAACAGCAGCATCATACAAAAATAGCATATTTCATCAACTATGCTATGTTGAAAGACGCACTTTGAAATCAGACTCTAATTGGTGAGCGTCCTCCGGGTACATGTGTTAAACAATTATTTCCGCATTTTTTTCAATGACATGAAAAACCAGTGGACCGGTTTCCAAAGACAGCGGCCCCAGTCGGCCTCAACTATGATATTTGTCCAATACTTGTATTTGAAAGTAAATGAGTAATACCGAAATTCAGCGCCGCCCGTGAGCGTACAAGAATGTCAAATTATATACAACTCTCTACAAGTCAACTGTTCTCCGATGAATCAGCACAACCCAGGATAGTTGAGCAAGGAAACTGGGAAGAACGTAATGTTTTGTTTATCATTTTGATATTAAATGCATTCTTTCAAAGCAGCAACCCCGTATCCAGAAACGCTGGCACAAACTACTGTTGAGTGAAGAAGTGGAAGCTGAATGGAGACTCTTTCGACCAGGTGAGGAGGAAGCGAACTGGAAATCAGTGGAGAGATATATTGTGGATTAGCTAATGCTACACTTAAAATTTTAGAGCGGATGATCAACTATATGGCTTGAATAAAGATATCAACTATAAAGCTACTACGTCATGGAGATAAGAAATGGGACTGTCTTGCTGAAGAATGAAATCTAGACGACAGAAGCGGTTACTACGCTTTGCAGACGTTAAAATGTTGAGTAGGGGAGTCCGGAGAGAGTAGCGACTAGCGAAACGGTCGTCAAACCGACTGAAGACAACATGTGTGAAGTTAGCGGAACCAATTTTTTAGTCTCGGTGATATGCGCAGTAAGTCAATTTTACTTTGTCACTGCTTGGTCCAACCTGTTGGCCATGCGTGGATCACAAATATATGCTTCAATTTTCACAGCAATGTAATTTAGAACCAGAAATCTGCGAGATCTTTAGAATCTGAGAAATTTTTTAGAAAAAAGGTTGGCCCCGCTGTCTTCACAATCAGATTGTAGAAAAAATAAAATTCGGATTACCGGGTAAAAGATGCATTGCTATAAAAAAATATAGACATATATTTGTGACTAGCGCAGCAAATTGAATCAGGTAGTGAAAAAATAAAATTGATTTGCATCGGCAATTAGCGAGACTAAAAAATTCTAGCTTCACAGCGGAACCACTTTTATCTTCAAACTTGAATTTCTGAAAAACGACCGTGAAATTGTGGAATCTCACCCAGATTTGTGATAAGGAGGTGACTCACGAATGTCAATAAGTAGAGGAACTCACGAGATAGGCTCACCACAAAGACAATCTCGGCGGTATAATCCAAGCGGATTGATTAAGCAATTATTTCTACGCTGTCATTCTCATTCAATCATTCGAAGAAGTTTCGATGATGTGGACTGGTCATTTACAAATCTGTGTCAAAGTAGCTCTCTCTTTTACGTGTTTTCAAAGCACATTGCCGACGGTCCAAGCATCGATAGACGTTGGGAGTGACATCATTAGGATAAATTCCTTTCTGAATGTTCTAAATATGGAAGAACGAAAGCGTATCACTATAGACCGATTGAAAAATCCGAATCCGGAAGAACAGGCCACTTTTAGGTTGATCAAAAACGTATCGAGAAATTGTTCCAATTTCTTTTTTTTCAGACGACGTCTTCATTTGTCGCTTTTTCGACAGATTCCTAGAGCTCCTCCTGCATAAGTTTTCCCACTTTTCGGGCCACAAGTATTCTCCAAATTGAACAATGCTCAATGAATCACTTGTCCTGATCTGACACTACCTTCATAGCATTACAATAACACAATATTACAATTATAACGAAGCTTCACTTCGAATTTAGGTACTCTGTCCAGTGGGATCAAGAATAAGGAATCATTTTGGATGTCTCACCCACAGAGATGGATTCATCTGTCGCGGTAACTCTAGAGGTGACGTGATTCTATCTCAGCAATTGTATGCAATGGTAGAGAGAGGTGGAGACATATATGTCTCATTTTGCCTTACGTGATTGGCCAAGCACTCGCTGCGTGCGGAAAGTCTTATTAGGGAAAACACGGGCTACCGTTTTCACATTGAAGTCTGAACATCTGCCATGACAAGTGAACAGCACCTATCTTTGACTCAATGTTTCTCCGTGATAAATTCGTCAAATGGAAATATGATTCACATCGTTCGACTCCTAACAATCTAAATTTACTGACTGCATGCGTTCAATGCGGTGTCAATGATTTATGATGAGGATGAGAAACAAAATGCGACACTCCTTTTAGAAACGGCTTTAATAAAATCGAATGGCTAAAAGTATTCACACGGCAAACGTTTCGTGACGCAGTCGCTGCTTCAGTGCACTAAAAAGAAGGTAAAAGCAGCCAGAGTGAGTGGTTTATATATCAGGGTGATAATTCCGTAGACAGAGCATCTCTCAGCCAACCAGCTCGTCTTTGCGGTTCAACTGTGGTCTCCTATTTTTGATGTAGCGAGCTTCAGCCAGACGATTTTCAAGAGGCGAGCTATGCTTGGCAATGATATAGATTGTGAAATCGAAAATGTCAAGGTTACAGTCGTGGTCATTTATCGAATGTTCGGAGAGGGCACTAGTATTGTTCTGCAAGCGTAAACTACGTAGTTTTTACGCGTAGACCCTCTCCGAACATTCGATAAATGACCACGACTGTAACCTTGACATTTTCGATTTCACAATCTATATCATTGCCAAGCATAGCTCGCCTCTTGAAAATCGTCTGGCTGAAGCTCGCTACATCAAAAATAGGAGACCACAGTTGAACCGCAAAGACGAGCTGGTTGGCTGAGAGATGCTCTGTCTACGGAATTATCACCCTGATATATAAACCAATCGCTCTGGCTGCTTTTACCTTCTTTTTAGTGCACTGAAGCAGCGACTGCGTCACGAAACGATCCTCATCATGAACACCCTCTCGCATAAGGCCATCAACCAGTCAATGATTTAGTTCGTCAGAAATCAGACTTCAATTTGCACTACGTTCAATGGAAAATTGATCTTCTGGACTAGTTCTAAGCGCGGCCATTAGTATTAAAAAATGTCATCTATAGACCAAACAACGGAGACAGAGAAATTTATCTCTGTCGTCTCACCATGGTCAGATTGATTTTCGGGTGTTGTGGATAACTGCGATCGCAAGGATTATGAGTCGAAACGATGCAGTTTTTACTGTAACCGTTTAGTGACGACGATGAAGTTGCCCAACAGATACTTCTACTCAACGGCACAATTAATTTTTATCACATAAGATTTGTTGCTTTTACAGCTGGAAACTGCGGAACTTGAGATGAAAGGTCATCCATAATTTTCATAGCTCGAAACAGAAATCAAAACAACAATTTGACATGCAAGAACAGACGTAGAATTTTGATGGTAACTTAAAATGCTCGAAATGACTAGGAGTGCGCCAGCTTTCAAAACCGGCAGGAATTTCGGCCAAAATCCAATAGTAGTTTCGCGTTGGTGCAGAGTAAGAAAGTTTACAAGCAGGCAGGAAGATTTAGAAGACCAAAGAAAACAAATAGAGTCACAGATTCATAGCTGATCATTGCAGCGCGAAGAGAAATCGGTTTCAGAATGTTTCGCGTCCAGCAATAGGGTGGAAGTCTGATGCTGGTATTAACTGTAGTGCTAGTTCTGTATACCGACGTTTGACAGAAGCGGGATTTAAATCCTACAGACATGATGTACACATACACCACAATAACATGAATTTTGATGAATTTATACGACCGTTTTCCCATATGAATGAGCATATCAGATGTCTCGAACACAAGCGAAAAATACTAAAATGGTGCGAGCAACTGATGAGTGGCATAATCACGTGATGTGGACGGAGTAATCAGAGTTCACCTTCGATTTCCACGACGAAAGAGTTTATGCTCACTAATGTCTGGTGAGAGATATTCGGCCTGTTGAATTTCGGAACATGATCGTTTCGACGGTGGTAGTGTCATGAATTGGGCCGATATTTGGCACAGTGGACGAGCGGCGGTTATTGTCATCAAAGCACATTGAATGGCAGATGTTATCTCTCGGAGATTGTAACTCCTTGTTATTTCAATAGAAAAGAAGCAATCTTACCATCCAAGATGACAATGCGCGGCCGCTCAGAACACACCGAATCAGGTTATAACAGCTCAGCAGTTGAGTAGACCCAAATGCAACTCCAATGGCCTTCACGCTCTCTTGATCTTTCATCGATCGAGCTTGCGTGGGATGAGCTTGGTTGAACTGCAAAATACTTGTATCCACAATCTCCTACCAAAATCGAAACACTTTCTGAGAGTTTGGTTGTAGAGCAATGGGAATGCAATAAGCAAGAGAGGACTTTATGAACAATGGAATTTGAGCTTGCATTTGTTCAAGGGGCGGTCATACAGGTTGTGTATGAGGTCATACAGACATGTGTGGAATAATTTTTTATCATTTGAACCTATAGCTTTTATGCTGTGTAATTAATGTAAACAGGTGCAATTCCAGGTGTTAAGATTTCTGTCATGGAGTAAGCCTATAGATTCTCACGACACAAGCGGTGATATTTCCAAATTGCCGTCATCTTTGATCAGACTTCCTCAACCGAAATCTCGAAAATGCAAATAAAACTAAAAACTGACACACGATGGGATGATGTTCAACAGCAAGATAAGGAATTAATTAAAGCAATCTGAACACTAAAATCCCACAACTTTTCTCAGTCATTTACTGGCTACATTTTAAAGCTAGAACTGTTTCAGTCATGCTTATCATAATTACTGTGTAATTAAAGGTGGTGTTTCGTGTTTAGGCTTCGCGCATAACTATTCCAATCTCTAAAGAAAGTTACCTTCGTCGCGTTGAAACTTTTTATTGCATAGGCCGTTGATGAAAATTAACTATATCAAGATACAGTTTTATCTACTTCCAAGTTGATTGCTTTGAAACTCCATGAATTTTTCAGCGGATGCATATACACATGATACAGCTTTGTTTTGTATCTTTTTATTAAACTATGCCTCAACACCTGAATTACGATGGAGTGTGATTTCAAATGTGATCATTAAGAGACCAACATACTTAAGATCTGCCCAGTTTCATTGGTATGTTTCACGTATTCTACTTGAAAACATTAAACATGTGCTCAAACTCAACGTGAAATTTTTTCAGTAGTTAAGCCAACTCTGTAATATTATCTTAACCTTTAAATATATGAAATATAAAATATGATGCATTTCTGAAATGTGAAGTACGAGATTCGCCATTTAGAAAACGTCTCTCGATATTATCCATCATAGTGTTATTATCAATTACTTTGTTTTGCAGAATGTACATACACCCAACCCATATTTTATTGAAATATCAGTCTACATAAATATTTATATTTCTTACTGAGATCAAGTTATTGCCTGTGCATGATGTACACACGCTACTTAAATACATGTAATGTTTTGACATCAACAAAAACCCTTTTTTCAGCATCTGCTTCCTGACATCATCGTGCGAGTTGGATAGGCGAACCACACAACACTGAGGCAGGTCTACATTGATCATTGTATGGCTAGCAGCAATGCCTCCCTTCGACCAGGGTACCCCTGTCATTCCAACGTCGAGAATGAATTATTGACATAATCGCTCCTCTCCCGGTCTCATTGGTTGCGGATTTCTACGGTACAATGCTAAACATCCGTTGATACATACTAGATGGTGGAAATGTCGACGTTGTCGACCAATTCCTCGTTTTCGAACGAAGTGACACATGAAAGAGTGAGAATACTCTACCCCTAACTATTTGTTTTAAATGAATGCTCAGATAAGATGAGGCCCATTCTGAAGTATTGCGACAGCAGTTTTCATGAGAACCACATTGTTTGGTTAGTTGCTATGAAATGTCATGTTGTAAAATTAGTAGCTGTGGAATTATATGTACAACTAGATACACAATTGAGTTCTTGCTGTCTCAACCAGAAGGAATTATTGTTACCGACGTATTTCGCCAGAATGCTCCACATTTCAACAAAACCCACCAACTTTCAAGACATCTGAAATTTTATGTGAGCCTGGGCGAATTCATGCATTATTAATAGGCTACTTAATAAACACATGACAGCAAAATTGCATTTTGAAACCCCAGCACAGCTTGCTCGACTGATAATCTGAGCTGGATTGAAGGCAGAACATCATGTTCACCAATCGCTTCTGTCCGTGGATTTAAATAGTCACTCCAGCTTTGACTTGAATCCAGAAGGTCCGGTTGAAATTGGAAATGTTTTTGTTGTTGAAAATTGATTATACAAACAAACTTATTTCATAAACCAGTATCAATTTATAAATCCGCAGAAATCATGATCTAAAACCTAAGCCTATGCGAGCATATTTCATATGATTTCTTGTTATGCTGCATATCTTTTGAAAGTAAATGATTCAACTTGGTCTTTCTACTGAAAATATAAAAAATGCGTACAGCCTCGTCTTCTAAAAGTGAAAGTTCTTTTCTACAAAAAAATAAATGCCACAATTCAATAAATGGGCCTATAGGCTATAATCTTCAATAGTGAATATTCTGCGACTTCATGGTGATAAATTCACAACATTTTCCTTTCATCAATACCGGTACTCATGGATAGAAATGTTAAATGTGATACAATCATTAATTTGTGTCCATCTACGGGCTATGTAATGCATTTCGTAGACTGTACTCTTGGAAAGTAGGGGAGACTGGGGTGACTTGCCAATGCTTTGTAGAAACACTATCACAGCTTAACAAATGAAGGCAAGGTGTCAGTATTGTGACCACTTTGTGCTACTACCAGTACTTAACCATTCCGCAAAGCCTCATTCATAGAATCCATATACATACAATATTTAGTCGTGGTCAGGTGGGGTAAGCTGCCATAGGGGTAGGTAGAGTTGGTATAGGAGGTGGGGAGAGTTGGCATAGTGATGTGCTTGTATAACGAAATCAATAGAGTTGATGCCTAAATATTGCCAACTTTTGATTAATTGAAAAAATATGGAACTATGCCCCTCGCGGTTTAACGACTTTCATAGCCATCGCTATTATGACGGCATAGATATCTATCCGATCACTATTATAGCTGTTTAAAGCGTGGGAAAGAAGAATGGTAATCTGAATCAAAACCAATCAATTGCTTAGAATGCAAATAACATTGAAGAAAAGACACTTTTTGTGATTTATTTAATAAACATTTTATGCGAAAGTAGACAACATGTGCAGTAGGTTAGAATTTTTTAATTGAATCTTCGTCTAACTACACGTTTGGGAGCATGCAGACGCTAGTATCATTACCGGTACTGATCATGACGGACAAAATGATCCCATAAACAGATGTAAATTTCTTATTTCTGTTCAGCTGATAGTGTGACCTCATTAGGCCTACCACTTATGAAAGCGATCAATAGTATTCAAAACGCCCTAAACATGGTCTCCACTAATGTATACCTATAGCTGGTCGAACTGCCACTTAAATGGAAGGCAAGAGCCCCACAAAAATGTCTTTGATATTTAGCGCAAGGTCTTTTTTCAAAGAGTAGGTCAACTCTACCCATCAGCTAATATAGCCTACCAACTCTCCTCATTTCACCATATGCCAACTCACCCTAGCCCATACTCTGAATTAATGCTTACGTATCATGTGACATCTATTTCATGTAGTCGTGTTATACCACCACTCAAATGAAATCCTCGTTCTGATAAAACTTTAGACCGAATACTGTTCTTCAATTCGTCTGAGTATATATACAGCATATTAGAAAGTTTTTGTATCAACTTCCAAAAAAGGCGATTTTTGACAATTTTTCTTCATCCTCGCCTGAGCCATTAACTACTTTGGCGGCATTGCGATATTTTCACTGCCTGATATGGAGATGGTCCTGGAAAAAGCACTGGTGGTTTCATACTGCCGAGCATAAAAGTTTCTTCAGGAGGACCCACATGCCAGCTAACTGCATATGCTATGTCACCCCAGTCTCTCCTACAGGTAATATGCCTGTATAAAATGAATAGTTTTACAAAGCTGAATCAACAATCACAAGCGTCATGTCAGTCAGCTTATCAATGCCGACGTTTTTCAATATCAATGAAATTAACGATCAGAATACAAATGAACGCTGCTTTGTTGTGAAATTTCTGCGACGATAATTTACACATTCAACATGCTATTCAGCAACAATATTGCTCACTACTCATTTAACCTTTGCGCCCATATTTGAGTGCAGTGAAAATGATAACAGGAATGCTTTTAGGGACCTTCTAGTAAAATTGCATACAAAATTTCAGCGCGATATGAGATGGCATGTTTTTACCGTAGAGTAGGACCTCTAAGTATTAATTTGTCTATGATCAAAGTGTAATGGATGAGATATGTAAGGGAAGGTCCTATTCCACTCATGGAATAAAGAAATGTAGCTTTATGTTGGATTACTCTCGTTTTCGAATTCTTTCGGAGCGAGGTACCATATTCATGCCTATCTGACCAAGGGAGCAAAAAAGTTGACTCGAACGAACCGATGTCAAGGGCCTATGTATTCATTTATCGGTCCCACACATGGTGCCGATATGGAAAAATATAAAACACAGCATCTATAAAAACATGTTTTGCGACCACATTGTTTCTCAAGACGTCAACTAAATCTTTATTTTATTAAGATACAAGAAAATTCGGACAGACGCTTAAGTAATACAAGAGATAATCAAAAATAAAATATAATTCTTCAACACGTACGTTCACTATCCAGACGATTTGAGTTCATTGGCATCTTGCGGAGAGGCATGATTGCAATTTTAATGTCTATTCACCGCACACTCCCGTTTGTGTTCGCTTGCCGGTAAGGAACAACATAGAGAATTGTGGATTTGCTATCGATGTACTGCAACACCATGGCGGAGATTGCAACATAATTGACCGATGCATAACTTATCACAACTTAGACAAGCAAGCTTGAAAATGAAAGTAGAGGAATCGCAACTAATATTGGTCTTTATTTGAAAATTGACATCAATGTTCAGTTTTAATTGTACATCAAAAATTAATGGTAGCAGTATTTCCAGCGTTAATGACTGTATTTACATTCAACGTGAATGACAGATCTTACATTCATCTGTTACATCGCTCATAAAGTCATGTAGTCTCAAAGATTTCTGAATGTACAAATTTTGAATGACTTGAATGATTGCGAATGAGATTTCAATGTCGTGGCCAGTAGTAGAATGATACTATTATTTTGTCGGTTTGCGAATTTAAGAACAAAAATACGTGAGGGAAAACTTTATTTTTCTCTTTGATTTGTTTAATCATTTCTTGAAATCTTACAGTGATATATTTACCTCAATTCTCTGGATAATTCAAACTGTCTTTCAAATTTCTTTATAGGTCTTGACATCCTTTAATTGTATACGGCTTTCGGATGCAATAGGCCCTATCTTGTGAGACAATACAAAAGGTGTGTTCCTAACTGCACGACGAGGATGACTGGATTTGACTGGAACGTACTGTCCAAGTGTCAGTAGGCTTGTTATAAACTATCGTCTGACGGACTTTTAATCATCACTTTTGAGAACCAAAACATCATCAAACATGAAAAACATTTTCAAAAATTGAATTTTTATACGGACTATGGAGGCTACTTTGGTGGCCGGTATAATCAAATCCGATCAGCCAGGGCCTGGCGACTGCCTGAAATTATCGGCATGGGGACGGGCCGGATAATTGTATGACCAAATCACATAGGCTGGCGGCCAGTGCAGTTTCTGTATTCAGCTGGCTAATGCACAGACAGCTAATAATCACTCGTTGAACTTACACAAATTGTATGAATGCTAGAGCGGTGCCTGGTCCAACTGGTACCCCGGATAGGTCTCCCAAAGTTCTCAATTTCCATACAAAATTTGTTATTTATAGTATATTTGCACGATGTAAAAGTCGAGAAGTGATGCGCGTCGAAACTTATTTGACATACGTTTGCTATGCTTTTCGATCAGCATAGCGGAACTGCAATAAAAAATGTTAGTTGAGAAGATTGAATAACGCCCATCGCCTAATCAGTAGTGCCAAAGGAAAATGAAGTTTTCAAAAACTCAACGTTGTAAGCACAGGAAACTCAAAGCATGTCAAAATCAACAAAAGGCAATCAAATATGCTAACCAAGATGAGCTGCGTAAACTTCGCGTTACCTTATGGAAGACAATTGTGGTATTCTAACTTGTCTACTAACCCGTGAATGCAAGGGTGAAATACTTACATCAAAATTCAGTATCCTGTTTAAAATGAGATGTTTTACAGGTCAGTGCACAAATATTGCTGTCATGAAAGGCTCAATATCAGCATTCCCACAGCACTCCACTCCGATTGGCTCAGCTGTGAAGATCGCGTGCAGAAACTTCTTTTTATAAATATCGCTCTAAAAGTTCATGAAATATATTGGTGCTGAGGAAATGCCAATACTATCAATGCATTCCTATCGATTCATAAATTTGAGATATTTTTAGTATTTATGAGGACAGAAAAGGGAAAGAAAAGAATGATTAAAGTTTAAATGTTTGGTGTTATGACTACACTAATTGTAGTAACGGCGGTATTTTTAATTATTTAGGGTTGTCGAGAAGTAAGTAAATGGATTGGTTCTTATTTTTGCATGCCCATCGTTACCACAGCTGTTATTATTGAATATTTATCCATAGCAATGCATAAATACTTATCCACATCAACAACTATGTGCATTAAATTCACCTGATTAGCGGAATTAATTTTTTGAATCAATTTATCGGTTAATTATTTAAGGTAATAAATATTCGGCAGTAGCTATAGCGGTCAAATTTTTTTCTCACGTCTGTTACAGCAACTGAGCCGGTACAGCATTTTTCCATGCTTTTTGGTACGTATTATTTCTCTGCTATGACAGGCGAATCAGTCGACAAAGCAAGATGTAGGCCTTTCTATCAGACATTGCACGTTGTTTTATTCTGCTTCTCCATTTTTGGTGTTGCTTCATCTTCTAAATTTTTATAGAAAGATTTTATTTTTTTGTGAGACAAGCAGCATTACCGCCTTAGATTGTGCTCTAACAGTGATGTCAAAATTTTCCTGGTTTAGTCGTTGCTACAAACTTCCTTATGTGTGGATCATCTTATCAAAGCAAAATTTGCAGTTGGGTGTGTCATCATGCTAGAATTGTACTATTGTAGGCCTATTCTGAGAAGAAAGTTATGTAGATTGGTATTTGGATGTGTAAGCCTGATTTATGCACAATTAATCGATAACTTAAGAATCAGAGTTGTTGTGATAGTGTGAAATATTCTAAGTGGTTGTTATCACTTGGAAAGACGCCCAAGGGCCATTTTTGCCACACCTGAGTTCAGAAAACATAACGACTTTGGCTTCTTGAGTTGCCTAATTCACACAATCCATATCCAAATAACTGGCTGCATGAAATTCTCCTCATTGGTACGATTTACTCTCATGAATAATTTTACTTTTGTATGATTCCATAGCCACCACCAAATGTTTTGCATGATTTGAAATATATTGCTGTTAAGCAATTGAGTATTGTAGTCCGGGAGCCAGCGTGAAGTTGTGCAGGGAACGAGGTAGTACATAAAACTTTCACATAGCATAGTACACCTCTAAACTACTGCAAAACTTCGCGTCTGCCGGATCAGATCATTTGCTTTTCAGAAATAGAGAGGATAACATAATCCTATGTATTTCCAGTGGTAAAATTGTGACATTTAAGGTGTTGACTCCATTTTTTCGAATTTTTGCTCATAAAAGTTGCACAAATTGGTATTTTGTTGAACTGGTTGTTATAGAAATCATCTACAGATCATGATCTTTCAAATGAGTTATCATTCAGTGACAGAGGATGAAGTAAAGTGTACAAACAGACACTTTTCGTTGGTGTAACTGCAAATTTTAACATAGAAATTTCAGGAAAATTGTTGACATACTTTAACGAAAAGTGTCTGTTTGTACACTTTACTTCATCCTCTGTCACTGAATGATAACTCATTTGAAAGATCATGATCTGTAGATGATTTCTATAATAACCAGTTCAACAAAATACCAATTTGTGCAACTTTTATGAGCAAAAATTCGAAAAAATGGAGTCAACACCTTAAATGTCACAATTTTACCACTGGAAATACATAGGATTATGTTATCCTCTCTATTTCTGAAAAGCAAATGATCTGATCCGGCAGACGCGAAGTTTTGCAGCAGTTTAGAGGTGTACTATGCTATGTGAAAGTTTTATGTACTACCTCGTTCCCTGCACAACTTCACGCTGGCTCCCGGACTATTGAGAACGTGCCTCTCAGAAGTGAATTTATTTTGTAACGTGTGCAGTGTACACGTTGAAGGATTTCCCAAGCTTAGATATGCAAGTTCAATATGAGATATGCAATTTAAAAGTCAAATTTCAATCATGCGTCATCTGAGCTATTATGTTAAGGTTGAGGTATTTATGTTAAGGTATTCATTTATGTTCAAAAAAAGATAACCCATTTCAATAACTTCAATTTTTTATGGAATTATTGACAATTGAAGTTTCTTAATTATTCAATAATTTGCATGCATTATCATGAAGCTGCGTAAAATGTCATGAGTATGTGCGACATAATGTTGAAATTTATGACGTCTGTTTGAAGCAGACCTTATCTTGCTTGCCTTATCTTGAAGATAAATTACATAGAAATGAATTTGTTCTGGAAAACCAAGAACTTTTGAACTCGGGCTCTGAGAATGCGATTTGAATTACTTCATTAATTGTAGATGTCTGGAGGTCGGATGACGATTTTATCTGGATCTGATTTACTGATTCTCTACAGTAGGAGATACTGCACTGATGACGACAAATAAGCCAGAAACGTTTGCAGTTTCCGCAGTTATTTAAGTTCGATCTTTTTCTCATCTCAATTGATTTTTTCCTTCCAGAGTCTCGGCATGTTTAGATTAAATCTTTCACTGGCCAAACGCGTCTGCCGCCGGCTTTCTATGCACATCCACCTACCATTGGCTTGTACATAGAATGCAGGCGCGAACTAGCCATTTGCAATCGTGTTTGCAAGTTCAAATTTTGAACCCGAACTCTGAGAATGAAATGTAGTTGCAGATGTCTGGAGGTTGAATGACATACATATATATATATATATATATATATATAAAATGAAATAATATACATATAAAATAAAAAATTAGAGACTAGAAGTCAGATGCCCGTGAAGTGCGATCGGTTTTGATGTATAATTTTTTACATCTAATCATGCACATTGGAAGTCAAAGTAACATGACAACTAATGATAAAATTGCCAAAAAAGATATAGAAATCATGAAGAGTTCAACAAAGGGAAAAAAAATATAATAGTTTTCTTTAGCCTCTCTCTCATGCATTTTGTCATTACAAGAAATCCGGAAAAGTGGCATAGCTTTGAACTCAACGGGATAGGGAACCTTTGGGATTTTTGGAAATTGAAAAAAATGGAAGAAAGATTGGGGCTGTTCAACAACTGAAATTCTGCCGGTCTTTTGAACGACAGTATAATAGCGAAACCGACTGAAAATTCTGCCGGTAGAATAAATCGGCATAATTTTCAGTCGATTTCGGTATTATACTGTCGTTCAAAAGCTATTTACCGTCAGAAAATTAGATCGGTTTGATATTCAGCCATCACAATTTAAGTTAATGAACAGCCCCATAAACAGATACCCAATGTGAGTCTTTTAAACGAAAATGGATGCGTTACTTGGAAGATTGCTTTGTTATTTGGCCGCGAGCATTTGGTGACATTAACTTTTTAAATCAGTCTGTGAACACATTACATACCAACCCAAAGTTTACAACGGGAGTAACATTAATTAAGAGAAGCAATAACTTCCTCGACGTTAAAGTACATAAGAAATGCAATAATATCCTAACTGATGTTTACAATGAACCTATATACAGCAATTTATATGTACCTTACAAGTCATGCCATCCAAAAACACATTTTGAGGATTATTCCATTCAACCTAGGATGGTTGAATTTTTTGAATTTGAGGATCAATCGTCTATGGATGAATGAGACCTCATTTACGAATTTTGAAACTTAAAGTAACTTGAAGAAACTAAGTTACCCATTATAATTGATTGAGGACGCAATAAAAAGAACACTTACAATTACATCGAAATTGGAATCAAACGTATTTTATTTTCTGCTCATTTTTATCATAAAACAGCACTTGCTTTCAATGTAGAGATTGTGTTTCAATTAAAAAATCAAACCATGGAGAGCATTTTTGTTTAATGCCTTCTTAAAATGGTTCAGCTGGCAAAATAATATATTCTCATAATATAAATATAATAACATATAATGACGCAAAATATTATAAATGCTTATTCACTTACGATACTGGTGCAATGGAAGTGAGCAGGTAGGCCTGTATTTTCATGACATTTTTTCACTGTCGTGTTGTGACTTGCATTATTTCACTCAAATCTAGCATTCTGAAATGGTTTTTGTCACTGATTATATAGGCCCAGGAATTATCTAAACCATTGAAAAAAACATTTGTTGGAAGATCTACCGTTTATGCTATTTCTTCATCTACAGATAAACAGAACCTCCCAAGATGCCACGCATTAGATCCGCCCGCTCAGATATTAGTGATGCTGACGAAGGAGCTGCAGAGCGAGAAATCGAGTTGGTGAAGCTCCAGAACCGTTTCCGCATTATGCAAGGAGACAAACAGGCATACACCGAAGAATCACAGAACCTCATTAGAAAGCAACGATACGAAATTGATCAACTCAACAACGAACGTGAAGAATTATTGAAGGAGATGAGATTAGCCGAGTCACGGTCCAACCAGTCAAAAGATGAAACAAATTGTGATAAACTGATGATGCTAGCAGAGGAGCGTGATGACATCAGTAGTCACATTGAAGATGAAAAATCTCAGCATGTGGAATTGGATAGTAAAGTTAGGGAATGGGAGCGAAAAATTAAAAACCAGCAGAAAAATATGGGAGGTGCTCTAGTAAGTCGTCATCACACTATCCAAACAGCAAAGCGAATGAGAACTCTGGAGAATCGTCTAGACAATACAGTTACTAAATACAACAATACATTGACAGTCAACGCAAGTAAGAATGCATTTCATATTTTCATGAATTATTTTGTTGATGTGACTTCTGCTTACTATGATCTTAACAATTTGAAGCCATTTCCCTTCTTCAAGGATGGAAAAATCCGATGCGTCAATTCCTGACCCAATTTTATCAAACAGTATATTTAAATCTAGTCGAGTTTGCCGTGGTATTACATCATTACATTGTTAATGTTACATGAGTTAAAACTCATGATTGTTTCACTATAGGCCTTATGTTTACACTGCATTTTTTATAATAAAAAGCTGATGGTTATTTTTTCAATCGCCTCCTAAGTCAAGGTAAATATGCACGTCATCACATAACAAGGAGAGTATTGAACATCAGGAATCCTGAGGAAATGTTAACTAAACATGAAATTACATTATTGAAAATACTCGTAAGCTCAACTACTCCTCTTGGAAATGTATACAAACATCTGATATTTGCTTATTTAAAAGGACATGGATTACAAAAACACAGTTTAATTAACCGTTTGATAACTAGTGGAATCAATCCTATCAGGTCTGCATATTCATCAAACAAATTTTTTAACCCTTATTATGGATTCAGCAGTATAGTGAATTGTCCTGGCCTTATTGACTCAATTACATTCTTGTCTTTCAGTGAGCCTGACTTTCATCTTACTGTTCTACTTTTCTCACTTTGACTATTGTTCATGTATGATGATTAATTTAAATGCTATTTCACTTAAAGGATAATAAATTGTTGCTATTAATCAGTGTTAAAATTGCGATCAAACAATTAATAAGTCGTCAAGAATCGTTGCTTATCGCTCGAATGAACCTTTTGTACATCGCAATTTTTATCTGGCAAATTCGATGAAGATAATTCGAGATCCTTGAGTGTGATGTTTCTCATGTACCTTCTAATTATGAAGACGAGAATTGTTATTGTGGTACTGCATTGGCCGAGAACTGCTTCCACCGTTTATCAGCTGACTAATAAATTAGTTTGAGCTATCTTGCTTGTGCATTAACAATGGTTTGTCAATATTCACTTGGACTTTTTGGACCACTGTGCCACGGAGACCACACAGAATACATACGATAATACAGCAAAGCTGACAAAGAAATTTGAAAATTTAGTGAATTGCTTACTTATTCTTGCATTTTCCTTGAATGCAAAGCGAAAGTTTTTTGGTAAAAGCCATCACATGTATGCTGGCTTGAAGATTTATTGTCATTCTCGATCCGCGCTTATCTATGATTAGAGGTCATGTCAGTGAAAGGCCGTAATGATGCTATATTGAGTTGATGTCACGAAGGCCGCAGATGGAGAGACATAAGGCCATAGATAGCGCCTTATCATGGTTTTGTGATGCGAAAGAAGTGTACTTACACTCAGCATACCAAGAACTGACGCATATATGTAGCTTCTTTTTTTATAACATCACTGTTTTATCTGAGAAAAGTTCGATTTTAGTTCAGATCATATTGATTGCATTTATGAAAAATCGTGATTTTTTAACTTAAAATTCTAATTTTAAAACCTAAAATTTTAACCTTTGTGTTCAATTTCGTATTCATTCACTGACTTTGGACTAATCAAACTTGAAACTCATGCATTCACCTTTCTTTCTGCAGCCCTACGCGATGAAATCGACAGCCTGCGAGTGGAAAGGAAGCGGTTCGACAACATTCATAAGAAATTAGATAAGGTCCTCATGCAGCTTCGACGTGAAATAGCAGATCTAATTGAGAGCTCCACTCAAGCCTACGAGCAACGGTAAGTAAGAAGGATATCCATACAGAACAGATATTTGAATTTGATCTTTCCTTCCAGTGAAGAGGCACAGAGCAAAATGCTTCAAATCAAAGAGAAAGCTGATAAGGACCTATTACAGCACAATTTAGAGATGAAAGAGTTGATTCGTATCATTGATCATGATCGTCGATTAAAGGAATTCATGAGCCATAAGACTTCTGAGCGGGAAGAAGACCCACAACTAACAGCATGGAAGGCGAAGAAATCCAAGGAAGCAGATGAACGCCGTGCAGCTGCCGAAGATTCAGTTGACACGTACGAGGCTGCTTTCGCAAGGATGCGGGAACTTACAGGCGAACACGTGCTGGAAAGACTTGTTGAGAACTTCATTGAGAAAGAAGATCGCAACTTTGCTCTCTTCAACTACGTCAACGAGCAGAACAATGCCATTGAAGTGCACTATGAACAAATCCAAGAGGTGAGGATTCAAATTAATGTGGAGCATTGATTTACGTGACATTCTTACGTTAGCTGTCACCAGGGTTGTGGTCTCCGTGGCACAGTGGTTTAGTGGTTGGCCTAGCGATCTTTCGGTCCAGAGGTCGAGCCCCGAAAGTGTCATTGGAAGTTGGCAGGAAGGGCATCCAGACTGAAAGATCACAACGCTCCAGATAAAAGTCAGACTATGTCAGCGCCGTCCAAGCGCGCAGTAAGGGGAGTAGTGATGCTAAACCATTATTTTATTGAAGCATTATTTTATGTTAAAAATTCTGCATGTGAATCATCCGATCTCAAAGTAAGATATGAATGGGAGTTAGTCGCAATGCACATACAAACATGTTCATCTTCGAGCCACAAATTGACAAATGAGTGAGCTCTTTACTCCAGTTCCAGACGAGGGTGGGCCACTCAACGTTGTTAAATTGGAGCTCGGGTTGTTAAATGGGGGATTTAGTTGACCAAAAAATGTCAACTCACTGTATGAACAATGTAGGTTAAGTTGACATTTATGTGTAATTTGCAGGTAATTGAGTAAATTTGTAATAAATTTACAGAAATTAGATAATCAAGGCACTCGATGAAGTCTAAAATTTCTAAATAGTACACCCACATGTCACTTGATGCATGCATCGTACATGTACCATGTTCAGTTACTGCATCTTAAAACGGGCGCCCAACACAACGCATTATTTAAAGAAGATCTCCAGAACTTTTCGCACTGAAAATATTATGATCAAATTATTAGTTAGAGAAAGTGAAATGCACGTCAAAATGCGTGCTGCATGGATGGACACAAATGCTTTCTCAGTATCATTAGAACTTACTGGTTGTACGTGAATCCATGCAATTTGACACATTTTCAAAAATGATGTTCCACCGTCCCATTCATCAACAAAAGTTCAACATTCATTTGTTCACCTTGATATCCACGATTAGAGACGAAACATATTTTCAGTCATCAATGCATGTTTACTTTTGTGGCACACAAATAGTAATTAACAATTATTGCGAAGAAATAACTGTTGATATTAATCAATAAGCAAAAATTGTCTTTTGAAAAATTGCTACTTTATTCCATACTGGGCATGTACTGTATCACCGGGGGGGGGGAGGGGTTGTTCATGCAACCATATCGTAATTCATTTGAATATGAGTCAATATTTGCCAGATAGTGCCACGAGACATTATTTATCCAGTATTGGTTCTTCATTATAACTTTGACTCGTCTACAAGCTGTAGGAAGTAATAAAACCGAATTGCGATGTAATGATCTTATTTAATTTTTATAACAAAAATTTTTCGGCTCACACGCCCTTATCAATGTTATAACACATCTGGATATAAATAATTATATACAGATGGATACAAATTTCAAAAATTATAGGTAGGTCTATTACTCTACCGTAGTACTCTACCGACCTTCGCTGCGCTCCGACTCGTAGATTATCACTGGTTAACTCCTAGAATCAGGTAGATATCTTATTTAAACCACTGATATCTACTAAGATTTCCAAAATGGTTTAGGGTTAGATGTCATTATGGTATTAAGATATTTAAACCGTTGATATCAACAACACATTGATGTAACATATCTACATTATAGCCATAAATTATTACACCACAGTAAAAGGTTTTTACTATTAAGATTTCCATGATATAACACATATAAAGATTTCTATAGATGTAAGCTATGGATTTATGTGTCCGAGAAGTACAAGAAGAACTGCAAAAACGCGAATAATAGCATCAGGATTACCAAATGAAGTAGCGAAAAAGCGTATTGGTCATGTATCAGAGGCAGATCTAAATTACATCGACATGGGATCGATGAACGAAAAGGTGACCCATGCATTGAGAAAAAGTGATGCTCAGGCACCTACATGTAGTCGTCAATGTCAACCAATGTCAACCAATAACCAATGCAATAATGAAAAAGAAGGAATTTCCACAGAAAATGTATCTTTTGGAGGAAATTTTCAAAACTGTTCTTTCAACATTTATATTCGTAAAGACTGATCACTATACTTGAAAATCACATATTTAGAATGATATTGTTATAGTTCATAGTAATACAATTACTTACATTACATTTGTTTTGCAGTACTGAGATTTCCCAGCAGTTCATAGATAGTGATTGCAGGAGGTTAAATGCAGGAGTTAAACGCTGATAACCTCCTACCGATTATACATTACAAAGATATAGACACCTACTGATGTCAGTGGTTTAAATGATTATATACAGATGAATACAAATTTCAAAAATTATAGGTAGGTCTATTACTCTACCGTAGTATGATTCCATAGGAATCTGAGTGACGGCACTGCACTATGAAACATAGAACAGTGCCGCCAAAGGACCCTATAATGCTGTGTATCTATAACTGATTGTTAGATATCATGTATATTGATACATGAGGAGGAATCAATTTGGGAGAAGGAGGAAATTAATCATTGTTGCTCTTCTTCGGTCTTGATTTATTTTGATGGCCAAACTCTACTTTCCGGTTCAGTTGCGGCTTTTCTAGGTCAATGATGGTCGCTTCACTTGCCAGACGTAGTGTGGCATGCTTTGGGCATCGTACTCGCACTTCAATATTCCAAAGCACATCTTGCTCTCCATGTTTTTCTTTTTGATGTTGGTATAGAATAGATGTTTTGCTTTTGTTCTTCAGCAACATAAGGTGCTCCTTCATTCTTTCTTGTAAACTACGAGCAGTCTCTCCGATGTAGGTATATTGACATACATTGCATTTCAACTGATATACGCAATCACGGACTTGGCATATTTTATTTCGGCTGTAAGGACAGACACAACAACTTGGATTTTTGCATGTTGAAGAAGTGAATGGATTGGATTTGGTAAGTAACTTTTTCATTGAAGTTCCAGAGCGTTCAACAACTTTGATTTTCAAACTTGACCTCTTGAATACACGTCTGCATTCTGTTGCTAACTGTCCATGAGGTGTTGAACAAAGTATACTGCATCATGGTCTGCCCCTTGCCAGTTTTGCTTCTTTTCTCTTTTGGTCTTCTTCCTTTCTTCCTTGTTCCAATTTCTGGGTCCGTAGAAAGGTTTTCTTCCCTCTCTTGCTTCGTTCAGTTGTTGTTCATACTTTCTCTTGGCAACTTTGTAAACTTCAACTCTTTGTTTTTGATCGTACCCGGATATTTGCATTCTGTACATATACTCTTGAATATGCTTTTCTCTTTCTCCTGCAACACAACGTCTTGAAACGCATTTCATTATTCTGATCAGGTCAGCTACTAATATATTTCGCTTACTGTGATGAGATAATGTAGAACTTGACGTAATAACATGGTCACTGCTGACAGATTTTTTATAGAATGTATGTATCAGTTTTCCATTTTCAACCCATTGTTTTGTATCTAATACTGGCATTTTATGATCATTATGTTTTGATGGATAGTCAATAGTTACTTTAATTGATGGGTGTATATTATTTGCCTTTTCCTGGGTTACTTCCATCGTTCCTTTGTCGTTTGCATGAGGGAATCCAATGATAATGTTTATATCATCTACGTATCTTGCATACATCTTCAACCCAACCAATTCATTCTTTAACTGTTTATCCCACCATACCATAAATAGATTTGCAAGGTCACCAGAGATTCCAACGCCTATTGCTCCTCCGTGCTGTTGTTTGTATAACTTTTCATCGAAACTACTGATGTGATTATGTAGTGTATACTTAAGGATGATAGACAATGCGTATATTTTTTATAATTTTTCCTCAGAAGGCAATGATACAGATTTCAGACTTCACCCGTCCTAAGGCAAGTACAGGTAAAGAGTGATGAAACTTCACAGCATGAAGCATATTGGACTAAAATATTCACCATAATTCATTGCTCGACACTCTACTAATACCTTACAGGTGACAGCGACATTCTACAGTGCAATACACTAACTCTGAGAATAAAACATGGAATCATAATACTGGTTAAACCGTGACAAGTAGCATCTTATATACTTTTAAACAACTTAGAGTTAAGAAGTCAAGCTACATAGAGAGTAAAACAGTCAATGAAAAAGAAGTCTTCAGCAGCGGTCAATAGAGAAGCCCAAGTCCCTATTAAAAGTGTCATGGTTGAGGATGTGAATTCCCTCTTTTATTCTCCTTCTTCTCCAATCACTCTCCATTTCTATGACCTCAAAAGTGTCAAACGATGGCCGATGGTCAAGCTTGTGGCAGTGCTCACTAATGGCTGACCAGGGATTCATTTCGCGTGTGTCCCTCATGTTCTTTCTTTCTTGCTCCTCTTTACCCCTCTTCTTATTATGGGTGATATTTACTCTATACTTGTGCCAAAGCTTAGGTGCTTGCATGTACGTTTTGGAAAATAAATAATCAATAACTTAAAAGGTTACAATACGCTTATTGTCTGACTTGCAAAAATTCACACTGAGCTTTGTATGAACGGTCTATAGAGGATGTTTAAGGACTGATTTGATACACGGAGACTTTATCTTACTGGATTTCACACTGAACACAAGAACTTTGAATTTTGGAATGGTTCCTGTGTAACCTCCGCAGTTTTGTGGCTTTGATTTTCCAAGCAAGCGAACCATTTGTTGTGGACGATAGTCGGTTCACGACCAATACCTGCAGATAAGTTAGCGTAGCAACCAATGCACATGGCAATTTTTGATTAATAATGCTATTACAAGATTGCAATGATGAAGATTATTTCTCAATGCTGTACCTCTTTCATCATAAAGTTGATTTATCACCATTTTATATCGCTTATGTGAAAGATTTAAGTTATTCCTAAGCAAGTGATTTGTCACCATGACAGTTTTAATTCAAAATGCATTGTTTGATAAGCGAAGGGAGAAAAACTTTGCTTATACACCTATTGATGATGAAGTTAATGTTGTAATTTCAAAACATAAAGATGTCATGAAAGAAAAGTTTCAAACTAGATGCACTGATACTAACTTACGAGTGCCAAAATTTATTGGTTACCTAAACTTCATAAATCTCCGTACAAATTCCGCTTTATTGCAGGAGCGAAAAACTGCACAACTAAACAGTTATCAGTTAAACTTAACAAAGGTCTGAAAGTAGTACGGGAACATTTTAAGAGATACTGTGAAGCTATCTATAAAAACAGTGGGATAAATGTCTATTGGAGTATAAATTCTACTGACGAATTTCTGTCGAACATCAGAAATTTAAAGATGCACAATGTACAAGTGTTCGATTTTTCTACTTTGTATACAAATTTAGATCAAAGTGACATTCTAAAACACATCAATAGCCTTTTAGATTTGATTTTCAATAACTCAAACAGAAAGTATATGTGCATCGGTTTTGACAAAACTTTTTTGTCCGGTATTAAGTACGCAGGCTGTAGTGTATATGATAAGAAATCGTTTAAAGCAGCGATTGAATTTGTAGTTAACGAAGTGTACGTCACTTTTGCTGGTCACGTGTTTCGTCAGACTAAAGGAATAATGGGAGGGAATTGCAGCCCTCTTTTGGCTGACCTTTTCCTTTCGCATTGCGAATTAATATATATGACTGACCTAATTAAAGACAAGAAAACAGGACTTGCTCGTTTATTATCCAATACATCTCGTTATATAGATGACATCTGCATTATCAACTACACGAGCTTTGGTTCGAGAATCCCATTGATTTATCCTGATAGTCTGGAAGCTAGTCGCAGTGGGCATGACGACAAATGTGTAGAGTATTAAGATGTAAAATTAGAAATTTCGAAAGATGGCTTAAAAACTTCCGTGTATCACAAAGTAGATGACTTCAATTTCCCCGTTACTTTGTTAACTTTTCCGGATAATGCGATTCCGCATAAGATGGGTGCTCCAGTCTTTGCGAGCCAAGTTTTGCGATATGGTCGCATCTGTACACACGAATTAGATTTTATCAATAAAGTTCGGAATACATTTCAGCTTTTGGTAGCAAGAGGCTACTCTAGATTTGAACTTAAGCAGTCCGCTCAGAGACAGTTGCAAAAACATTGGGAAGTTATCTTAAAATTCGGTTATTATTCAGCTAAGCAAATGCTAGACAATCATTTATTTTAACGTTTATTCTGATTTGAATAACTGATTAATAACGATTAATTTGATGGCAATTTTTTTTATTATTATTATTATTTTATATTTATTGTCGCAGCTTTCATTTTATAAATTATTAACTGTGGATTGAGGCTGCCTTTGTGCAGGGTCCCGCTAGGGTGGGTTTGAGTGTTCAGAGGTGAGGGACCGAAACACGATCGCCCTACCCTAGTCTCTGCTGATGACCTCAGGAGTTCAGGGTTAATATTTAAGTTCCAATCTTGATTATAGTTCTTTGCTTTTATTTCCTGAATAAGAACCTGTTATTTTGACACTATTCCATTCACCTGTAGGGAACGTTTGATCAGTCCTCTTAAGGATTAAATTTCTCACTTATCTTTATATCAAATCTTCATTTCACAACTTCATTTCATTCGGGATTAATTTGATGTGTTACGTCTGGCATCACTAATGATTTTGACATGCTGATACAGTATGAGTATGATGGATAGCAGACCTGATCGCCTTTATCTATTGGTAAGGAGAACCAGGTGCACGAGCGTTAGGATAGTTAATACCGATAAGTACTAGGATAAATTGAAGCGACAATTCTGACAACCTCAGTTGGACAGAATTCACTCGCTGAGTAAGCTTGCTAAATTCTCTTTTTGTACTTCTCGATGCATGAATTATTAATTGGTATTCCGTAGCGTATTTTCAGTAGCAGTAGTTTCCCCCTGTTTAAACAATAATATGAATTGCTTAGAGGGTAGAGTACTTGATAGAGTTTAAACTAATTAACCCTATGTATTTGACCTATTGGTTAGCGTATAACGTTTTAATTTGTATATAGCATTTATTTCTATAACTCAGTAATAATCAAAGAGTTTATTAGGTCTTTCTGATGGAAGTTACTATCAAGTTAAATCCTTGCAATTTTGAAATGTCTAACCTAAATCAAAATATTACTTCAATTGAAAGTTGTTCATCAATCTTATCAAAGAATAGCTATTGTATCATGTAAGGTTTGTATATTGTAGTCTACAAGACGTAAAAATGATCCAACAATGTTGTATGACCTCATAAACCATCAAGCAGTTAAAAGCCATTGTCATCGATTTACATTATTTTTTGTCTACAAGATTTCTGTCTCCAAGTAGGGAGTACACAAATAATTTTTTTGAATGTTGTCTAGGACAGCTTTCCAGACACATACTAGTGCAGAGTTGCCAACTCTCACGCATTCAGACCTCTTCTCACGCTCTCACACTGGAGGCAAAGTTTCTGAAGCATTCAAGAAATTGCTCACGCTTACTGTACTTGTCTCACGCATTCGCAGATTTAATGTAATTATTTATGACGTTTCCTGATAGAACCGCACAAGCTATTTGTTTGAAAGTCAATGGTCATGTAATCATCATTCTAAAGCGTCATCCTTATACCATAGACTTCTGGAATACCATCATTTCCATGCAGAACACCATGGATATCTATAAGAACACTGTCGGTGTTATCTGATGAGCCATGGACTTCTATAATATAGCATCTGAACAGATATCATTGACCCTTCTATACGAAATGAGGCTGACTATTTGAATCGATGTCATTCATACGGAAGTTATGTGCATTGTATTCTTGTTATTCTTGCTCTGCGGGCGTTGTTAATTAGTGTTTTTCAAATCATCAGCGATGTTTGTGGAGAAAGGAAAATGCTGAGCACATGCTCTGTGTTTGTGCACCGGTATAAGAATGACAGTAAATTTAAAGATTCTCCATCTACATTTCATTGCTTATCTTTGAAAAATACGCCACAGAATCTATCGATAAAGAACAATGTGATTTACGCCGATGACCAAACCAAAATTACTCTTCTTTGGTGGCAAAGTTAATACATTCTCACAATTGTCTTCCTCAGGAAGAAGAAGAAGAAATTTCAATCGATATGGAAGCATAGCCCTAAAATGTGAAATGAAAACTGACTTCGTTCGTCGCCTCAAATTAAAGTAAAAAAATGTGTGTATACTCGTACTTTTTGAATTTCGGAGCGACAGAAATCTGATTGCAAGGTTACAGACGAGTATATTCTCCTGAACTCATCCTTGCAACGATCGAAGAATTCAATACAATAAAGATCATGAACTTTTTTATCTTAGTTTACACAGTGATTTTAGACCCTGTATGGATAATGCATATCTCATAGGATGGATCATGAAATTTCATTAAGTGATGCAAAAATAATACAAGTTTGCAGTGTTATTGCATTATCTTCTATCACACAATCGAAATGAGCACCCTGTATTGATATGGCTATTTCTGAATAATATTTATAAAATAAAGACCTCGATTCTATCCTAGTGCATGTTGCATCAATATTCTGAGCTTCTATGCGCCACTATGGCATTAAAAGCAAAGCAACAGATGTAGTGTTTTCTTTGGTGTTGGTTCTTCGAAAGCTCCCGAATGAATAAAGTCATTTCAGGAAGTCAAACCAAAATCAATAACCAATCCACGAATCAACGTAGCGCTTTGTGTTATTTGATGTGCTGCTTCACTTGAAAAAGGGAAGATATTACCTAAAAAAAATTGAAAAAGTGTATACCTGAAATGCCAGTTTGTTTCCAAGGGATTAATTATTTGACTTTGATTATTGATTAACTCTCTTTCAAAATCTTGCGTGTTCGTAAATAATTTCTGTAAATAGCACTCCAATGTTTTATTTAATTAAAAAAATAGTAGCCAGCAGATCTATGTGAATGACATTGATTGATACATGAATAAGTTTCCTCAGATAGCTCATTTGCCAATGTGCAAAAGTCGACTGAAAATTCTGATCAGTCTCACCAATGGGCAAAGTCAGACTGAAAAGGAGACTATAGGAATTATACTTCAAAATGGATGTAAATCGGCATGATCTATAGTTACACATTATCACGAAAAAAATTAATCAACCGATACATGCTTAAATGCACCAATATGAAATACAATATCAGCCTCATCTCGTATACGTGCTATTTTAGATCTGTCCAGATGCTTTCTTATAGAAGTCCATGGATGAGCCATGAGTGATTGCGTTAAACTTCAAGATATATCATGGATAGATGGATATCATCGACAGAAATTCGAAACGACTGTTAACTTTGCAACGTTTTATGAAGTGACTTTTAACTTGTATAACCTGGAATATTGTTTTAATACCAATATATTTATAACACCTGGACTGATACATGGATTTCATAAAGTCAATTCCAAAAAAACGAAACGACTGATCTATAGCATAAACTTCTATGACATACTGTAGCACCTGGACAGAAATTTACCATAGCACGGATACGAGATGAGGCTGATATTGTAGTTCATTTGGCGTTTTTAAGCCTGGATTTGTTGATTCACATTTGCAATAGTGTGCAAGTAGGCCATACCTGGTAAATGATGCCGATTGACATCAATTTTGAAGCATAGTTGACAGCTTCTTTCTCAGTCTGACTAAAGATTAGCCCGCTTTTTATACACCGGCAAATGAGTCATCTGAGAAAACTAATTACTGTGTTAAACAATTTTTATTTATATAGATCTGCTGACTAGTTTACTGTTTCAATTAGCTCCAAATAATAACATTAAAACGTTTTTTGGTTGAAATTATTTTACCAATGATATCATTTGTCACTAATTTTATTATTTGGCAACAAACTTGCATATAAGGTTCAGATTTCCTTTAAGAAATATTACATTTCCTCTCTTCTAAATTAAGCAACTCACTTAACAAAACAAATTACTACAAAGTAATATTTTGGCTTCTCTTCCTCAGATGAATTTTTCCATTCTTGAACTTTCAACGAGTTTACGCCAAGGAAAAACACTAGGCCTATATTTGCTAGAGTGGTCCACAGATGTCCATAGAAGTTAAGAATATTGATGAAGGATGTACCAGTGCAGACTCGAGCTCTGAATTCTGAAAAAAGTCAGAAACTACCACATCCTCAGGATGCTCACTTAGACTGTCTGATACAAGATAGTGCATTAGCATTGTAAACTTATATTATATTTCTGTCACTTACTGAAATTTCATAATCAATGTAATAAGATATCCATTTTTCGCTTGAAGTCATTGCACAAGGCAGGAAGGAGAAGGAAATGTTCACAATCTTAATTGCTCTTATACTGTGTAAATCACTGGAAAGTTGTTTGATTTCGGAAATGAGAATGCTCCCAGATATTCAAGGCTTCAGAAAGTTTCAGAAGCTCCATGACTACAGTGTATCTTTTTTGCCAATCAATTTTTTGCGTTCAACAATTTGCTTAATCAAAAAGAAGAACTTTCTTGCCTTTCTACTTTTTTTCTACGTTTATGATCAAATAAGAGCTTCATGTTGAAGTTTATTGAAATATATGATTTGCTCCACACTTTCTACAAATTGACATCAACAATCCAGATTTGCATAACAATTACCGAAAAATGCATGTTGGTCTGCTGACAACCAAATGCTTGTCGAAGATTTTAAGCAAAGGTGATATCAGCACAGAAAAGTAAGCATTTCCCATTCGGGTATATTAAAAATACCACTGCGGTGTGCAAAACTAGAAATAGGCATTGTCGCGTCTTCTATTTGCTGAAAAACCATATAGCCTACAGCATGCAAAGTTCGATAGTTTTTCTTTAAGATCAGAATGCTCAATCCAAAACGCACTTTATTTTGTCGACATATTCAAAATGCTCCTACCGTTCCACAACCTTGATTCCATCTCGTGCTTGGAAAACGAAATTATTGAGCACCAGCTGCTTATGAAGGAGTCAATAAATAGGATCAGTTATCGGCAGAAAAATAGATTGAAACATTAAAATGAATGTAGTATTTTTATGTATTAGAGTTAACAATAGAAAACTGTTTAAAAATCTGAAGCTCTCCTCTTGAAATATTTTGCGCCCAAGAATTGGTTGTTTTGATTTAATTGCTGTACTAGGCCTGTCCATCTAGAGGCTTCATTAAAAGTGAATTGCATTTTTGGTGTGTTTTGTTCAATTCGCATGAAAAGTCCACCATCAGAGTAATCAAGAAATAATTTCCCTTGCGTGCCTCAGAAAATTTACAATCTACTAATTATAGAAATATTAGATAGAATTATTATAGAAATCATCGCTTTAATTACCAATACACGTGTAATGCTGCCAACTGTAGTATATCTGATAGCTCTGATGGGTGAATATTTCGAAGTATCGCGACCATCCGTTTTTGCTATTAGTACCGTAGCACATCAAGAACAGTGACCTGTTTCTGAATGAACGGTAAATGAGTAATTCACGTTTCTTCTACTGTAGCTAATTAAGCGTCTTCTTGCAATTTTCTGCTATTTAATCCTAGCTGCACAAGACTGGTGCTTGCTTAAGTGTTTGCATAAAGAGACCGTAGATAATTGCACAATGGACATGTTGGCTATACTTAGTAGTTCATTCACGACCGTGTTCAGCAAGCACTTAAGTAATATATGTGCAATCATTATTCATTAATCTTTAATGTAGATCGAAATGAATTAGGATTGACAGATTTCGATGTGCTCACAAAACGACAGCGACTTCGCGCTCCCTCCTCATCTGTACATGTACTTGCTTATGATTTTAAAAACTGGTCTAAATCAATTGGGCAATTGTTGAACAATTCAGAAAACTTTTACTGCATAAATTCCTTTTTCTTTTTTACAGTCTGAACAGGAAATCCTCAAAAAAAGTGCTGCTTTTAAGGCTACTAAACTGATTTTAACTGTGACGTCATCAAATGTAAATCTGATATTAGCGGACATTCTCTGCTAAGCTTAGCTGTTATTTTGGCTATTATTGACGATTTACAGCTTCTACGATCTACTGCGTACACCATAGCATGATAAACAAAGCGTTTACTCGATGCATCTACGATTTTACTTCACTGTTTTGTTAAATGTTTGATGCACTATTGCGATCGTGTTTCGTGTCGTGTTCGTGTTTTTACAGTTAGAGTCGTGTTTTATTTTCGTCTTGAAATGTTTCATCGTAAATTTCCAAAAAAAATCGTTAACTCATCGCAAGTTTTAGATAACTTGATAACTTAACGTTTATTGTTAAAGAGAAGCTAAGTGTATCTAGTATCCGTTTTTCCATGAGCATGAATGATAAATAAACAACACAGTTTATTGCTTTCTTAAGGAAGCATCGGCCAGAGATGTACGCCGGTGAAGTTGAGCGAGCATCTACCGCCTCCTCTGTTGAATCCTTTGTCGTTGAACTAGAACTGTTTGATAATCAATCGAAATCGAATTATTTTGTAATTTTTTAAATCTAGTCCTATCTCCTCCAGTTAACCTTTACACTGTATTGAGTTTTATAAGTCATGATTTGAAATCTACTGTGTAAGTTTATTGGTGCATACAGTGAAATTGACATTAGAGTGCAGTCGAGGATCAAATTTACATTTACGCTGTAAACCAACTATTCCGAAAAGAATTACTGCATTTTGTTAACAGTGATGGTTTCATTTATACACACCACTTTTATTCGCACATTAACATGAATTTGAAATTCCCTACATGGAGGTAGGATTAACATCTCGATTAATGAAAAAATGGTTGATTTATTGCGACAATACATATAGAAAGAGGAAATCCGACAAAGTAAAGTCGATAAAGTATTGCTAGTCTTGCTAATATTTCTTCAAAATTTGTTACGATGTTTTTTTGAAAATAATTTTAGTGTAGTAATATTGCTCCACATCAAAAAATGTGGCATTGTTGATGATACCAGAACTTTCTGAATATGTGGAGAGGAGGATAGCTTATGTTATATTCATTATGCGTGATCATGGCAGCGTAGCTGCAGGAAATGCATCGCACTCTTTTGGAATTTGAATTTTTTTGATATTCAGCTTACCACCAAAAAAGCTATCCTCCTCTCCACATATTCTTAATGATCAATAACGGAGGTTTTTTTCATCGAATACCAGAACGTTGAATACCAGAACCCAAAATTACGGCTTGTCAGATGACCAGAAATGCATTATAATGAATGACAGCATTCTTTTGCTAATTATATACAGTATGTATATTGTACATTTTTGCCTTTGTGTTACAAAAGTTGTTGTGAAGTGCAGAAAATAATAATACGTGACAGTTTCCATGAACACATTCTAGAGAGTAACTTGTCAAAAAACAGAAATCACACACAGTTAGGTGGTTGCTGCAAATATGAATGTAATTTCATCAATGCAAATTCTAACCAGTTGATTTCACAGTCTATACTTTAGCTTTCTTTCATTAGTACTCATGTATCGTTAAAAATGTATCGTTTCATTCCTTTCAAAACTGTACGCAACCTGTACAGTTGTATAATTGAATAACAATTTCCCATTGTTTTTCACACAGCTCTACTTTCTCTTTTCAGCTGAAGGATCAAATTGATTCGTTCAACTCTCACAGCACTCAATTGGAAGAAGTCCGTCAAGGTATTCTCGGCGACCTTGACAACCAACGACAGGAAGAAAGTGTCATAGCGAACAAGTCTGAAGAGAAGCTGACTTCTGTAAAGAAAATTCTTGACCAACTGACGGTTGGCATTGACTCACTTTTCAAGAAGATTGGTTGTGATCGTTCATCGCTTGAAGGACTGTTAGGTGCATCAGATCAAGTGAATCAAGGAAACATGATCCAGTACCTTGGTCTAGTCGAACAGCGGACCAATGAACTGTTAAGTGTTCAGAACTACAGCATCATACATGATGCCAATGACTCCGGTTTTGAATCTCGCTCCGGAGCAGGACAACCAGCTCCCACCACGTTGCTGGGTGAGGGTCCAGGAGCTCCCGTACAACATCCAGCATTAATGCCGCCGAGCTTGGCAGACGATTTCGAATCAGGTGATGGCGATGAAGATGACGATGTAACCATAAGACCGTTTTCAAGGGAAGCTCTGCAATCTAAAGTCATAAAAACTGTAAAACGGAAGGAGGCTGAAGCTAAGAAAGACCCTTATCAGTATTTAAGCAGCGGGCCAAGTAAAACAAAATTAAAGGGGAAGTGATTTTCCAGCTATTCGTCAGATATATTAGTCTTTGCTTTTTACACATTGTCTAAGTATTTTGACTATTGTTGGTCTTCAAAAGAGTGTGACCTGGTAGCTAATTACTTCCAAAACACAATTGAGTGATAAATGTTCTATTCCAATTATTGCACGAGTGACAACTTTGATACTAATCCCACGTTTTGTCTCAGACGGATTTTTTATTTCTTTGAATGTCCGTTACCTTTACATCATTTACACACAATTGTTATCAATGGACTAGTCATTAAAGTTACTTTTTCTAGTCGGATATCCGTTCCTACTGCTTAATCTAGTCTTTATACAAGAATCGATTACTTGTATTTTCTCCGATTTATCTTGGTTGTGGTCATTTGACTTTATTGCCTCTTTGTATTATCGAAGTTATGTCCCTGTGATCAATAATATTTTTTCTGATTCAGTAAATTTTTATGCCAGTCTCATGTTGATCATCTTTTGATTAAATAATCGTGCAAATACTTAGAGGTTTTGACTTACATTACCACATCGTTTGATCGTTAACATCCAACTGAAAACTATATGTACATTGTATGTAGTCTATCGGAAAATTAAGTAAGAATTAGGCTGCTATTCAACAAGAAATTAAAAGGGAAATTTCAAAAATATGACATCCGTTTTTGCCATAAGTTGCAAAATTCGGGCTGCAAGCTTTTACATGAAATTGCGATTAATTACTAAGTATGACATTATTCTGCAGCTCATCCTTCATTCTGCCAAATTTTAGGTTGACTTGCTCAAGTCATGCTTGTGAAAGTTGAAAAGATAGCTCGTCGCATTATGTACGTACGATGTTGCATCAAAATGTGATATTGATCTAGAATGTACCTAGCCGAATTAAATTGTCACAAAAATGTTCAGTGTCATTAAAAATGACTCAGTGTATACTTAACTTGTTGAGCGATCTGTCGCAGTGCAAATTAACTTTTTAAATAACTATTCCTGTCCTATTATTCGGACTGATTAATTCGCGCGCTACTTTTTTTATCCCTTTTCTTCTTTGATCCCCGAGTATTCTTCTCATGAGCACCGGAAGTAGGTTCTCTTGGTATAGCAAAAATACCGCAGATATTTAAAGTGATTATAGGCACATCGGCCCACCTAATGACCATGTTATCATACTTTATTTATGTACTCATAGAATTTGGTGCTGTGTTACTCATGGACAGAAAGTTTGAATTAAAAATACCTGCAATGCTCGACACAGATGCAGTTCCCAACTTTATCTTAACTCATCTAACCCCAAAGTATGCTCGCATGTATGTGATAGCCCTTCTAACTCTTCACTTAATTGTCAGAGCTACAATTTAGGATTAGGTCTTTAGCTGAGTCTTTAGTGAGACTGATGGTTTCTCATACATCAAAGGGAGGGAGAAAATGCATGTGCGTCTGATTTTCTAGATAATGACTATCACAATACAATCAAATACAGGCACTGGTGCATGAATTTAGAGGTTATATACAATAATCCATCAAAGCAATGCGCATAGAATCATTTTTTGTTTTCGCCATTTTTAGCAAATAATCATTTACAGTCTTTCAGACATTTAGATGATCCACCTCGTCCTTATAAGTTTCGTGGAGAATTATGTGATTTAAATAAGCTTTTGGGTCATTGTTGAATTCAGGTAATTTCTCAACCTTCTGAGAGTTGAAAAGGATCATTCATTTGGTACAGTGCTTGCAGGGTTAACCAGGTACACCTTCATCAGTCGTACCATCTTAAGGATCACAACTTTGAACTCCAATTTTCCAACCTCCGAAAATATCTAAAATGACTGTGGTACATGATGACATCTCGTGTAAATCTCAACAGGGATTTTAACTGAGTCTCCAACGAGACATACATGTAATCCAGGTCTTCTGCGGCCTGCTCCTTCGCCAAACCGATGTCGTCATTCTTCGGCTCTTCTCCAGTCCATGCCACAGATCATCAGATTCTCCGTTACGATCAGCTCTGGGTAGGGTTTTGAGTTGATCCGCCTCTCCAGAGTTTCGATACCACAAACCAGCACCTCGAAGCGTTTCGCGCGATACAGATTTTTCGGAGTCTGAAACTGATGAGGTGTGGACGACTGAATCTTGCGTGGAGCACTGATAGTTCGCTTTTGGATGATTTCGCTAGGGGAACTGCGTCATGAGACGACGATGGCAATTGACGAAATTGGCATAACGAATGAATTCATAGACGACTGCTCACGATTTGGATTCAGCGCAGAGATGTCTGGCTTGTCTGAATTTTACTTTGAAGACGCTGGGTACCATGTATTGCCTATTAGCGCGCGAATGTTAGCAGGTGTGACACCTCATTGACCAGATTCAAGTGATGCAGGGTGTAGAACGCTCCATGAAATGATCTCAGGACCAAATAACAGCAACTACAGAGTGGCTAAAACTGCGAGCTCTTGAGACAAAGAAACTTTGCAGGTGCTGACGTGCGAGCGGGACGCTCGAGAGGGCAATGCATGGATTCAAGAATCGTGCAATCGTCTGCTGGAGAGTTATCAGAAGGACTGCGTTGGGAGGACGCCGGTGGGGGCTGGAGATATGTTGGAAGCGCATCGTGATTGGAAGGGAAAGCCAGAGAAGCTCATGAGTGCTGCAAGCAATTGGCAGAGGCTTTAATGCTCATGTATCGAGCAGCAAGCCGCAGACAGGACGCAGTGAACGAATTCGCCGCTGAAACCGCTGCTCTTTGGCGACGCCTCATCATTATAATCAGAGAGACCAGCGAGAGACTTGAAGTATAGGCGATGCTTTCTACCGCAATGTGGACATTCTTCTTAGTTGTGTAGAATTGGTGCTCATCCTCATTTCGCGAGATTCGGACGGAGGAGCATCTTGAAGGCTGTTCGACAGAAATACGATTGAGGTCTAGATGAGTTGTTGGGTGAATTCGAGGAGACGAAGAACATGGACATGGCTTTGATGGAGCGAATCGGAATCTCCATGGAAACTCAGATGCCCATGGAAGGCGTTGAAAGTGTGGAAAGGACGAATGGGAATGTCAAGATGAAACTCTACACGTTATGGCTAAAGATTCGTTAATTTCTTCTTCTGCTAGGACAGAAGATGGAAATCACAGCTTGGAGGACGACATTTGAGGACGATGACGCAAAAATCTCAAATTCAAACGTAACAACTTAACTTTACGACTGTCTGCTTAAAGTTGCAGATTGATAAATGATTTGACTGAATTCAGAAATTAGGCAAGCATTTGAACAAATACTCATCGTCCTGATGGGATACCTTATCATCGATATATGCTTTGACTTGGTAGCTATGAAGCCCCATCACGTTGCATAATCTGTGCCACGGGCAAACGCTTCATTGTTTGAGATTGCTGATTGAATACACTGCATATATATGTAGTATGCGGCATGGCTTTGGTAATTATGAGATAACTGGTTACCTGGTAAGGACTTAAACGACAATTCAGAAGATAACTTTGATGATTTTTCTCCAGAGCATCTCTGAGCACAATTTTGATAAAATAATGCGCATGGTATTTAGTGATGAAACAAAACTTAGCCCGTTAGCGCTCTAATAGTTGAAGGAGCAGCTTTCAAACAACGAAGATTCTGAACGATAATCAATCTAAAAGCAACAACAGCCAAATTCATCCTTCTAAACAAACTGAGCTATATCATTGTTTCAGGTCAAACTGCGTGTATGATGATCAAATTGTTGACATGGCGACGTCTACGTTTTATGTCTTGACTTCTTGATTTCTTCAATCTG
The DNA here is from genome assembly GCA_907163375.1 of Prostheceraeus crozeri. Taxonomy (NCBI): domain Eukaryota; kingdom Metazoa; phylum Platyhelminthes; order Polycladida; family Euryleptidae; genus Prostheceraeus; species Prostheceraeus crozeri. The sequence goes on along the minus strand of CAJQUW010002078.1, from coordinate 22,065 downwards.
GATGGATAAGCTCTTGAGAATGCTATCGCTTATATGCGCACGACACATCAAACTAGCGAGTAGTTTGCTATCGACATGACAGGGGCTCTATTTCATACATCAAAACAGTTTTCGACGCAGTTTTTAGAAACAGTTTTTAGTTTCTTCAGCAGAGAATAATCAAGGTATAAAATGCTAGAAAAGATGAATGGCTTGTTTTAAGCCGTTATCTCCAATTGATGTACATCGGCAACCAAGTACAGAAATATACTTTTTAATACGATTAATGCGACAAAACGATTTCATCATCTGTTTTGAAAAGGAAAGCAGAATAGCAGGTCATGCCGGCAGAGCAGATGTTGGGTTATTAACCATGGTTTACCACCTATGATAGAACTTACAAAGTTAAAGCAATTGATCGAATATGAAAAGCGTGATGAAGCTTAAGAAATTGTGATATTGTATAACAAAAGCTGCTCCGATTAAGTGAGATGTGATATAAAATGATGCTTTATTTAGATTATGTGATATCTTGATTTAGATTTAGATTATCTGATTCTCCAGATCAGACCGCTATAATGGAGAAAACCTCTGTGATATAAGTTTCATTGAATCATTCAATTCCAGTAGCTTAATCAAAGCTTTTTTTGCTTTTCAAAAAAACTTCACAGCACTTCTTAGTTGCATGAAACTTGGCTTGCTAATTAAATATTTTGAGGAAATTGCCTTGGGAAAATCGAATACTAAATGTGAGTAAAATGATCAATATTAACTGCACATTCAACAAATTTTTCTCCAAAATCTTAAGGAATAGCCGGTTACATGAATGGAACATAAACAGGTTGACCTATCATTCGATGTATAGTAAGTCAACAAAACAGAAATTTAAATTTCTCCTAAGTTTTACTCTTATGCTAATCAATCTGAAGCCAATTTTATCTATTTGTTTCAACGTTCATCTGCTCTGTATTCTTTGAAATGAATAACTTGCTGTCATAATTTCAAATCAGGACATTTTGTAAATTTCATTTTAGCAACAATCTGGCGGAAATCACTCACAATGGTCGCTTTAATTGCTTAACTTTGTTTTCAAAATGCACTTCCAATAATGTAATGTTGTTCATAATTATTGGCTTTTACATAAATGGGATGAATAAATAATAGCTCAATAGTACTTTCAGAGAAAGTCTCAAAATTTTCAACTTCTTTCTTTCTTTCATCTTTGAATAACAAGCAATGACCAAACTGCGTGTATTGTCGCTTTACCGTAAACCAAACTGTGCCCAACATGTGACCATTATGTGAATGTGACTACAACATGTGAAATTATATAATGACATCCTATTCCCAAATAGAATCTTCAATCGCAATGTCATGAGAGGTGAGTCCATACAAAATTGAATACATGTATAGATGGTTTGTGTGTCGATACGGGAGGTTCTTCATTGTTTAGCAAATCAAAAAAGGTTTAGCGCTCCCAAGGTTATGACGAGGATTTTATTTTAAAATTGTATAAAATACACCCGACCGGCTTCGTCGCGATGGGACAGTCTCAAGGGTTGATTATGTACATCTCCAAGAGTGCTTAAATATATGAAGTAAAAGGTAGGACAACTCTTCACATCTGTTCATGACGTCTGTTCATTTGTGGCATGTTCTTTGCAATATTACGAGCTTCAGCCAACCTAGTAGATATCGCATTGTGTTGTTTATTGATTATTTTGCAGTTAAAGTCATTAATACTCATCACTTTAGTCGGATGGTCTATACGATTGTGATCGCTAAGTGCACTTTTGCAGTCACGGTGTGAAATACTTCTTCTAGGTTCCTGGAAACGATATCGAAAAGGTCGACATGTTTGGCCTATATAGCTTTTGTTACAAAGCTTACAAGAAAAATTATAAATTAATTATTTATCATTGCAATTATATTTAGGTGCGATAACTTTACAGATATCACAATTACAAATAAATTTATTTTTACAATTATTATTTACTGTTGAAATGAGGTAATTACTTGGTTTAGAAACGATTCTAACGGGTAAATTGTACTTATTATTTAATTTATTTAATTTTCGTAACATACTGTCGTTAATATAATCTAACGTTACTGACACCTTTTGACTTTCGTCGGGAACATTTTTGTTGGTCTTACATGTATGTATACTTTGAACTTTATATTTAGCACTGTCAAACTTGAATCCAATTTGTTTTATTCTATTTTCCATAATAGTACATGATTTGGAGAAATCCGCATCATTGGAACAACGATTGTGCTTGTATTCAATACCATTACGTACAAAATTATCTTTGATGTAATTCGGTAGCCAACTATCTTTACGCAAGCATATACCCGAGTGACAAGGTTTGCTGAACCATTTATATGAGAAATTGTTATTAATAGTTATGTCAAGAAAGTTCAGCGAATTGTCTTCTGGAATCTCAATTGTAAATTTTATGCTATTATCTACAGAATTAAAGGCATTTAATATATTTGTGAACGTTTCATTATCTCTGGGGAGCGGTCCCAAGATCACATCATCAATGTATCTTTTATAAATAACGGGTATGATACTGTATTTATCTTTAATAATAGTTAGAGCCCTCTGTTCTACATAATCCATATAAATAATTGCAAATGGGGGTGAGAAGTGGGTTCCCATAGGGCAACCTTGTATTTGTAAGTAGGTTGGCTGAAGCTCGCTATATTGCAAAGAACATGCCACAAATGAACAGACGTCATGAACAGATATGAAGAGTTGTCCTACCTTTTACTTCATATATTTAAGCACTCTTGGAGATGTACATAATCAACCCTTGAGACTGTCCCATCGCGACGAAGCCGGTCGGGTGTATTTTATACAATTTTAAAATAAAATCCTCGTCATAACCTTGGGAGCGCTAAACCTTTTTTGATTTGCTAAATCATGTATAGATGGTTCAATCCAAGGTTCAATCAAACAATTTTATTGGTAAAAGCAGTAATAGATGCTGCCACGGCCATCGATTGTTTCATTGACGTATAGCTAAGGTGCTATTTATACATCAGCTTGTTTACTTGCTTTTGAACATCAGGTGGCAGTTGTCACTGAGCAGCACACAATTACTAAGACACTCTGAATTAAGCATTGCTGGTTAATTTAAAAGTAGATGGAAAGTAGAATATGTATCTAATGCCGTGCAAATGTTTGTTGTTCTTTCCATAAGTTCCCTAGTTGAAAGTATGGTCTACTCTTCCCAGGAAGTGAAATCATTTAAATCATAATTTAAATTTAAAGACGGTAATTCTACTGTGCAAAACCTAAAGAAGTAGTGGGTCTTAATTATCACAATAATTGGAAGAAGCGCTAATCGTGAATTGTCGGGCACATGTTAGTCACATCAAGTCACATATCTGCCGTGTTGAATGTGACCGATTGGTCACATGTGTTTGGCACATAATCGGTCACATATTGGGCACAGTTTGGTTTACAGTGTATTTATAATATTGTATACGCTAAGCGATCAGCTCCGTTAGACGATCACCGTTTTAATTAAAAGGTGATCCGATTCACTTATTGATTACTTATCAATTAATCATCATATTAGTGGCATCATTTGATTAATGCAATTCTTACCACAGTTTCATATAACCGTGAAAACATGCTGAAAACGTTCTTCTACCTGACGCAGTAGTACATGTAGGTGGTGGTGCAAGTAAGTAAATGAGCGCGTGAATGTTGTCTAATATTGTCTTTATGGCTTTGCGATGGGCGAACAGACATGATGTCGTGTTCATAGATCTAACCTTGTTCACATTCGTAATCTTGCTTCAAACCAACTCTCCAAATATTGCTAGCTCTTATGTCAAATTCTCAAAATTTATATCCTTTTAATGTAGTTTCATGAGTGCTTGAGATAGTTCCCTTCCTATTCGTTTGAGTCGTTGCAAGATGACAAGAGTATAACTTCTCAATTTCTATTATGTCGCCTGATTGAAATGGCGACCTCAAGGATACACAAATCTATGAGCTCACATAATTGCAGACGGAAGAATTCTGGTGAAACAGTAGTGGATTGTGCTGATGTTCCATGCTGCAAATGACTGGAAATTGACTTCCTTCTTGGCCTATCGGGTCGACAGATGAATTGAAACTTTTCTGCCATAGTGAATGACTGTCGCTTGGTAAAAATATGATGATCTCGAGCTTGCTTTAATTTATTTCTTAGGGAGTCTATCAAGCTCACTGTCACTTGAGCTGTTATCGATGGACTTTGTGAAACCATTGCCACATATTCACACATTTCAAAAATATTCTTCGTCGGCAAAAATCCAATCAACTTCGAGAATTTTTCCAGTTTTCTAGACTTTCCATCTGCACTGCTGCTTCTTTTTGATTGAAGAAGGGACTCTCCATGATGCCATACTGAAGATCCCCAACGTAAGTGTAATATGGCAAAAACGGACCCGCTCAAAGCTTTGAGGGGCACCTGATGGTCGTGGTAGTGTTTCCTTAGAGCAACAATGGACTTTCAATGCTGAAGGTCCCTTAAAAATGATAAAATAGTCGAGAAAAGTAAAAAGTAACTCCCTGTTTTGCGGTCGAAAGTTCTATTAAAGTTAAGTCACAGTCAGCCAGACGGTACTTCGGCGTCCCGCGCCTTCATTGGTCGGTGTAACTAATAGTTGGACGTAGGTAGTCTATTAGTTACACGACCATGGAAGGCGCGGGACGCCGAAGTACCGTCTGACTGACTTTGAATTAACTTTAATAGAACTTTCGACCGTAAAACAGGGGAGTTACTTTTTACTTTTCTCGACTATGAACATGATCTGCCGTCGTTTGGTCAACTACAAAAATGATAAAGGGCTGATAAAATTACACTTCCCTTGCCACGGAAACAATCGCTGTAGATTGCATCCCAACTTTTGTTCTAAGTTATCTCTCAGCAGGTAGATTCACAGTGGTTTGACATGTCGCAAGCATATCCGTTATCATAAACAAATGTTTTAATTCTCCTTTTTATTTGTTTGTTTTATCCATTGCCTGTCAAGCATGACAATTACCTCCCCCCACTTGTGGCATCTTTTTCACCCGAATGGGATTGTGCTTAACAGATTAAAGTGGAAATTGATAACTTGAAAAGTCATCGGTAACCTTTGGTTCTGTCAAATCAATGAGATGTCTGAAAATTTTGAACATCAATTAAATTACGGGAGAAGGGTACGAGAAGTTGTTAATTTTTTAGGGGGGGGCATGTGCACCCGGTGCCCTCCGGTTCTCCGTGCTTGCAAATATTACAGGTTCTCGGCAAGTTCAAAAGCCTGCGACATGCCTGCCTCCGCTCCATTTTCTTTCCAAAGCCTACATTATTTTATGACATGAGTTCCAGAGACTAGCATTCTTTGTAGTCATAAAATTCTGCTTTATCAAACCCACTCGCTAAACAAAAGATATTTTAGAACTGTCGGAGGGCGAAGTAGATGTAAAATGTGCAAGAAATGTGGTGAAAAAACTAATTGTGTTGATTATGAGATAACTTAAGTGGGACAAACTGGAAACAAATTTAAGGTGGACCACCGCATCGATTGAACTACTTATGACAGATAGTCACGGCAATCTTAACATTTAGTCTCAATAATTACAATGATTATAAGCTTATTAATAATATTATTTGTGTTTTACTTGTTATTGGATTAATGTTGAGATCCAATGGCGGAGACGAGGTTTCCTTTGAAAGGAGTCTACGGTTGATTGAGTCACATTTTCTTCTTCAGAGGCGAAATGAGTGACTGTACAATGGAAAAGCTGAAAACTTACAGACTCTATGGTGATTGGATTGGAATTCACAGTACATGGATTTTGGCACTTTTCGGCAGTATATCCGCTGGCCTTATTTTTCTGATGATGGGAAATCACTTTCGCACATATGTCACACGTCGAGGTTTGGATGTAAATGCCCAGAGAATACCATTTCTGCTTGTTTGCCTTGCCGTTGCTGATTATTCGACAATATTCTCGAAAACGATAGTCAATGGCTCTTCATTTTGGTTTCATGTTGATCTAATGGAAAAAAGTGCATTTTGCTGCAAATTTTGCGATTTGATAAGTTACACATTTGGGGATTTTGCAATCTGGATGATTCCATACATCACACTTGAACGCATGTGTTTGCTGTGGAAACCAGTTCGAGCTCGTATGCTTTTCACACTAAACAAGACCATCATTGCGTGGTCTATTTTCCTTTCATTGGACATAATTAAGAACACGACAATTCCATTAGTGTTTAGTCTCCAACCTGTCAAAACTAACACATCAGAAATTTCATTGCAATGCAAATTAAATCCAGAAAGTGTTGCATACGATTTCTACGTCAGTGGAGGGCGTGGAAGATTTGAAATGACTTTCACGGGTGCATTACCAGTATTGCTCGTGGTAGGATTTAATGTTATGATTATACTGAAGTGGCGTCAGCAGGTATTGTGGCGGATGAAGATGAGATCGGAAGAAACCACTGAAGTGTCTGCAATGGAAAAGACTGAGCTTCGGCAGTTGCCTCTGATTATAGCAACGTCGGTAGCATTTTTCGTTTTTCTCAGTCCATTTTTCATATTTGTTTCTTTTTATCTTCGAATACAAAATAATGCTTGTTCAGCTGCTTTCCGGCGACTCATGTTCATTTTGTTCGAATCAATTGTCTATTTGAACCACGCAACCAATTTTATTTTCTATATTCTGTTTTCACGTTCATATCGGAGGCAACTCAAAAACAAATTTGAAAGGCAATGTGGAACTAAAGTAGGTACCATAAAATCAGGCACCAGTTGAAGCACTGATACAACATAACCAGACACCATTAATGGAAAAGGAAGTTTTTTCTTTAATTCAATTATCTCGTGCAACACAAAATTTGGTGTTTATTCCTCGGTGTTGTTATTTCCTCTGTGATTATAGCATAAATGGTGCATAATTTTAGATATGTGACTATAGTCAATCGCTCATGCCAAATTATGCGATATTTATAATCACGTGTGATTTATTGCCATATCTATACATGCGCATGTAATGTGATTTGGTGGGCAACACATATCATGATGATGTAGTTTCTACCTCGCTTCGAGTCAAATTATTATGCAAATTGTATGCTTTGCTTGAGACAATGCTCCATTTTATTGCGATGTTACCCAACTGAATGATCCTTGATTACTCACCAATATTTTGCTGAATTAATAAAACATTATCAGAATTAAGAAAAATTCGATACTTTTGCCTTTCATTCGTCTCAAGGTTTTTGGTTTTTGAAGAGGCTTGAAAGTGAAATTTGATTTGAATTTATTTTCAGATGCAACAATTGTTCCAACATGCAATAACTTCATAAAAATGCTCTTTATAGATGAAACATGAATTTGAAGTAATAGAGACGATTCATCCGTTGCTTCGTTTGATAGTCCGGGAGCTACTGACACTTTCTTCCTAAATTCGCGCACAAGGGGCTTGATAGCATGGATTTGTAGATTTTGAAACGCTTGATACAAAACTAAAAATTCTTAAGTGTCACAGCCAGTCGCTTTACCAGCGGGTTCCCAAGGTTAAAGGATTCCCATTGGAATCCAATAGTATAATTCAAGAAATATCTATGGATTGTGAAACACTTGATAATTTTCGTGCATTTTCTTTTGCAGAAAAGAAACTATTCATCAGAATGCCATGATTGAGTTCAGAACATAAACTTCGATATAAAAGTTGAAGTGAGTCTAATGATTCAGTATTTGATGTCTGAGAGTCTCTACAAAGTGAGTAAATTTCATGTTTTGACTTAATTTTGGCGATTCTACTCATTTTGTAGAGGCTCTCAGACATCAAATACTGAATCATGTGACTCACTTCAACTTTTGTATAGAACTTGATGTTCAGAACTCAATCATGTTTCAAATTTCAAGGCATTCTGATAAATAGTTTCTTTTCTGCAAAAGAAAATGCACGAAAATTGCCAAATGTTTCTCAATTCATTGATTCTTACTGAATTTTGTCATTGGATTCCAATGGGAATCCCTCAACCACAGAATTAGATTCATCTGCGCGCGTTTCGAAGCAGATAAACAAAATATTTAATTCTGTGCCCTCAACCTTCCATATAGCCGAAAGTGACTGGCTGTGACACTTTAGAATTTGATTTTTGTATTCAGCGTTTCAAGATCTACAAATCCATGGTATTAAGCCCTTTGCACACGAATTTAGGAAGAAAGTGTCAGCAGCTGCTCCCGTCATAAAAGGACTAAATCAACTGAACTTATGTCTTCACATATCTTTGTCAATGACACTAGACACAATGAAATTTAGCAATCTTCATAAGATCTAGCAAACATAACACTTTGGCCAATTTTAGTCACATTGTACTACATTCTCTCATCATCGTTCAGAATAATACATACATGTAACGCAACACGTGATGTAATATCACATAAGCATGATAGAATATGACGTGTAAAGATATAACATGCCAAAGATGATCGCTCTAATTCAGTACTTTTTACTTGATCAGAGAAAACACAGACAAATGTCTATTTACTGAACATTTCAATTTAGTACCCATTAAATATGTACGTGTTTCCCCTTTTCAATCTGTTTGACAAGAAGATGAAGCAAGTAGAGCTTGGCAACTAATAGCCATAAGGTTAGATATCATTCCGAAGTCTCATTTTCGGCCTCGTTTCTTGCAGAAGCTCCTGCCAACATGCATGTTTGAAATTTGCAATAGAAAATCAATGCGGTCAATTTTGTCTAGATACATTCTGATGCTGACACTTTTGTTAAAGTGACAATGCAGCGATACATTTGTTTGATATTGGAAACATTGCATCATTTGGAAATATATAACAATCTGCAAATATTCTGTCAAGACTCCCATGGAGACTCCCAGATTATATAAAATTCATGCAGACTCCAGTTGAAAAAAGTACCACATGTACTTTGAAAGTTTGAGCACAACGGAGTGTGAAAAAAACAAGCAACCTTATGCTTGACCAGTAAAAATCATGTAACCCATACGGTAAGGCAAGATACTTTCAAGACAAGTTAAAAGGAATTAAAACATTAAACAGGAATGAATCAGCTTCATGATATGTCTTAGAGTGGGCAGTGTGAGATTAATCAAAAATCGCGCGATTCTGAATATTTTACAGTTAATCTAGCTTGCATTATTTCTCATTTCTAGACTATTTTTCATGAAAAGTATAGTTATTTCTATTTACATTGGGAGCACATGACCATCACAATCATTTTATACTGAAATTATAACTACCATATGCGATATTCTATTTGTAAGTGTTTGAAAAACAGAATAATAGATCAGAACACATAAAAAGTCGCAAACAAGGCATGAAATGCTTTGATAATCTATTTATAAGATTCTACTGAAAATCTGCCATCATAGAAGTACTGCAAGTACTAGAATAGAAGAGAATGCGTATGTTTCATAAGCACGATTGAAATCACTGTCAAGCACAGTGGACAAACCTCATACATAGAGGAAACTGTAAAATTCAAAACATAGTTCAATGCACGTACACACGTGGCTGTGCAATGCAATCAAAATTAAAGTTGCACTAAAGACATAAGTTAGCATACATGTATTGTAAATTAATGATATGATTATAAGCTACAAAATGAAGTAGGCTAAACACTTGCAATCATAGTAGACAAAGGGAAAAAGGAATTTCGTCGACGCCCAGAAAGACAGTGGCTGAATAAATTCGCATCATAATCTGATACTACATCATGTACATGTACTATGAAGTATATCATTAGCATTTTTGTTTCCCAGTCTTGGTTCTTTTGGTCTTTATCAATCATGATTTACCGATCACAGCTGTAGGAGTATAGTTATTTGCCGCCTCTTCTATTAGTCCTGAGATAAGCATATGCATCAATAAAATAAAATAATTATGCATTAATTAAATCAAACTCTTAGACTTATTTCAGGAAAAAGTGGGCCTGGGTTTCTATTCATCTTGTGAAGGAAGCCCAAAAACTAGCTGATCTTACTAGATTTCTCGATTTTATTGCGAGGCCTTTCAGCCAGCACAGCCCCTTACGCCAGGCAGAACAGCCGGCTACGTCAGGCGAACATAATAACACAATTACATCAATGACACAATGGACAGACAATTACGACACAATAAAAATAACGAACAGAGAAGAGATAAAAATGAAAAATTTCACAAGATTATAAAGGCGAAAATAATATCAACAAATACTGGAATAATGGAAAGTAACAGTAAAGAAAAAAAAAGAAAAATGCTAAGGAAACCAAAATCCTTGATTTTATGCTTAGTTTTTTATTGGATAGGACAGATGTCGAGCTTCTCAGGCCTCTTTGACAATCCTTTTTCGTTCAGTAGCACTCCTTTCAATAACTTCGAAATTCCGTCGAAATTCACGTTGTGTGTCCCAGTCATGGGTGGTGGGCAACGACCGACAACAACATCACACAATCGCGAATGGCTTTAGCGTGTTCTTTCTTTCTTTCCTCCATGGTTCGCCCTGACTCCCCAACATAGCTCCACTCACAGCTTAGACTTATATTGTTTGCAAAACATTAGCTAATGTAATGGTGAAATGTCCTTCGGCTAGAACAATTCCAAGTACAAAAATTCTGTGACAGCCTTAGACACTTCGTTTCGCCTTGCAAGGGTTCGTCAGTACGGCTCAGAATGGCCCAGACTAGCCTAAAATATCTAGAATTGGAACTCTATGATCTTTATGATTATCAGCCACATGGCATAGCCAGGATAGACAAACACAGAACAGACCGTTGATACATGTATGTGCAGTCTCTTGCCCAGACATTCCAGATAGTTTAAGTTATTTTGGTCAGCCGAGCCGTACTGAAGACCCCTGTAGGGAGTAAAGCGCAGCGTCTACTGCTGCCACCGAATTTTTATGCTTAAATAGTTGAAGTCTGGGGACATATGTCTATTCTATGTCCAGACGAAGTGGAAGTCTACAATCTTAATCATTAGCGAATCTGTAAGGTCATTTGTTACCGGGTTATGTTCACAGTGTGCATGTTTAATGTAGGCCTAGATCAGACATTAATACGCATTGTTATCAATGTATTTGCATGATTTCAATGCGAAGATATAATATCATTGAGGACATGTATAACTGCCTTGACAACATGTAGGCCTATGATTTGCGTAAGTGGTGTACCTGGCCTATGCGAACGTGTTTGATGCTATGCGGGGAGCTCCCATAGAGATTTCACATGGAAACTCTGTTTAGCTATACATGATCTCTGGCACGAGCACCTGCGCATTGCAATTATCTCAAACGATGAAAGAGTGAATAGAAACCTTCTTTTTACCTCATCAAGCAAATTTCACTGAGATGTCACATTGGAAAAAATCGCACGATTCCTGGTCATTCAAGAATCGGGCAGAATTGATTAACTGCTCCGATCACTGGTGTCTACTACAGTATAGCACTTCGCATCCAGAAACTTCATGAAAATCAAACCCACAAGACTATTAAACAATGTCATCAAATCATCATAATATTAGAGCAAAAGTCGTCATCAAGGTCATCACTTAAAAGCATTGAAAAACTCCAGCACAATGTCATCACAATAAGAAATGATTTGCATGTGGATTTAGTGAATGATTAGTTCACCATCAGCGTGTTATATGAAGCATTGCTGCTATCAGTGTTTTGAGAGGATTGAAATTCCTTTTTGGCTTGCTCACCGCTCAAACCTGTCGAAAAATATCTCTCGCTCCTTCGCTCATCTCTCTTAAAGGCAAAAGTTTAGTTCCTTTTCATGCTTGAAGCTAGTTCTATGTTCTAAATTATAAAGTATGAATTCTTTTTAGACATAGATGGGAAATTCATCGTTACACTTTAAATAGATGAGATTTGAAATAAATAATGAAAACAATGTACACTATCATGTCACCGCTTTACAATATTACACAAAAATAGTTATTGTGATGATAATACATAACCACAGTATTCTTTTCAAGTATATAGAAATAAACAATAATCTAAACAAACTTTCATGAAGATCAATATCAAGATCGAGTGAATTCAAACAGACTTGGGTGCAAAACTCCTTTGTAATACTGTGCAAAAATTGAAAAGGTTCGCTTAAAAACGCATGTAATGTGTCAAAAAATCAAAATGCACTTCTATGAAGTTGTGATAAAACGATGGGTGATTCCGAAGTGCAGCCACAGATAATGCGTTGCTTGTGAGTGATTGAGCATTAAGTTACCGACGTCTAACAAATGGTAAAAATTTGTTGGAAGTAAAATTACTGAAATTAAGAAATTGTTGGGGGATGGAGTTAATTAATTGCAAATACTATATCATAAATTGAGCTCGAAATGTGTTGTGAGTTGAAATTGAAATACACTGGTTTCGATTCATAATATTTATTTGCAATTACTTAGCTTCCAACAATTTTCCATTTCATCTAAAGATGGATCAAAGTTCATTCCATTCAGAAGAATTTCTACCAACTAGGAAACTGATGCGTTTGCTGCACAGTCTGACGTGTCTGTGGCATCCACGCGGAAAGACAGTACTGTGTCGCGAATGCAAATTATAAATTAAACTGTTTTTAATTATTACTAACTGCCTATATTGGTGTCAAGAAAGATTTTATCAAAATGTTATCATTATTTTGTGGTCAATATACATGTACATGTTGATCATGTTTGCTTAAAACACATTTTCTTTTAAAGATGCTTAAATAGCTTTTTTAAACTTGCGGGAAACAAATTTACTATTAGTGAATTAAGTTACCGCGTTTACTGAAGAAAAATTCTAACTTAACATTATCAACTCAGACCTGCGGTCAAAATGACCGCACCCCTATTTCTAAAAACAACCTTCTCCAATCAGATTGTCGAGCCAGTATAGAAGGGTTGCAAGCAAGGCAGCAAGAACTACAGTTTATCTTTGATACACTTTGTTGTAGTGGCAATCCTGAACGTTTCGTTCGTGATTGCATATTGCCTCGTCCAGCATAAGACCATGTCAATTTTGATCGCAGTATCACGATCCCCTATGTTCGGGGTGTTTCAGAGCGTATTTGTATAGTTTTAACTGATTCCTAACATTCGTGTATGTTTTAGACCACTTCGTAAATTAACTTCATTTTTTCGCATTCCTAAAGATCCTGTCTCGTTTGAGTTTACTCGTTTGCCAAGTAAATTGTCCATATGCATTATGCGTTTGTTCGAAAAAACCTTGCATAAATAGCATATTACTGACTGAATAGTGGGGATGATTAGAGCAGACAAGGATAATTGACCCCGCACATGTTATTCTTTGTAAAATAATAAAGTTTGTATCCTGAAAGCTGTATGTAACTGTGTGGAAAGTTATGTTGAAATCTCTTAAATTCTGATTTATCTGGAATTGCTGGTAGTTGTTTCAATAGCAATTTTAGCCAAAGTGTTTATAGCACTCATGTAAGCATTAATAACAATGAAATTAAACAATCGATAGATCAAATTGCCATGCAAAAGATGTGCAACTGGTAGGATTCGAACCTACGACAAAGGTTAACTAGACCTGTGCTCTGCCAACTGAGCTACATGTGCAAGCCACTTATGCGACTTTGTCAATTGGCAGGATCAAACCCTCACTACTACACATCAGTTGTCATGGCAATAATAATCAATGAATGAATAACTCGTCACAATTGTAACCGCCGACATTAAGGCAAGTAGCGGGGATCAATTGTCCACCAAAGCATCTTAAACCATGTCGTGAATGCTATTGATAACAATGAAGCTAAACAATCGATAGATACAATTGCCATGCAATAATTAAGCAAAGTTCATTATTGAAACGAGTACACAGAAGTAAAAGGCATCCTTTGAAATTCATGACCAGCGACCTTTGCAAGATCCATAATGCCAATATTTGATGTAGCATTCTTTCTTATTGGATAAAGCGATTCAGAATATCATGTTAAATAATATTTCTTCTAATAATAGGCCTACACAAAAAGTCAAACACTGAGCATTACATACATGTAAGTTATTTTGACTTACAAGGAACACAGGTTATTAAACTTAAGTATGTTTTGCATAAATTACCATTAAAGAATCTCATGTATTGCTTCCCGCTTAACAACTCTTAATCTTGGCTCTCAGGTTCTCCTTTTAGAGTTCCTTGTCAATAAGCAAGACCTGTGTACTATACTGATGTGGAAAAAGTCGATAAGGCCCCTGCCCTTTTTTTGAATCCATGTTGATTATCGGTGAAATGATAACAATGTCGATTTTTGCTAAGTCTTTCTTTATTTAGTCTATGCTATTAAGATCATTGTCAAAATGCTTGTTTAAACTACAGTAGTACAAAATTCTTATCCCCGAAGAAGCAGTGAGAGAATCACGCCGAGTGCATTGCGGCACCAAGCAAAGCAATGTTTTGGCTGCCATTTTTGAATTTTGCTTTCTGTTCAACTATGACATTGAGATGCGAATTTTCTGTTCATATGCAAGAATTCCTGACTTCTTATCATTCGAACGGTATATCAGGTGTAGAAGGACAATTTTTCAACTAATTTTTGATTCCGTCCTTATACAGAACAGTACTACGAGCACTATTGACAATGAATAAATCAATTTTCCAGCAGACTAGTTAAAAGAGAGTGATATTTACTTTCTTGTCAAAATGAAGAGAGATCATGTTTTATGCTCTTTTACATCTTGGTCTTGATAGCTACCTTAATCTTGGCCATGTTCTTCTCACAATGTTTTTTGCAGGGTGTCATGATCAGACATCCACGGATACATTTGTCTGGAAATCATAGATACAAGAATATCAAGTGTAATTAACCCTCAATCAAATTAATAAACTAACATTGCTGCATGAGGCCTGTCCTTCATCGAGTGTGTCATATAAGTGTCATTCATGTAACTCTCATGGGCGCAATTAATATAAGATTTGAACATATGTCACTTGTGCTGATGAACATATGACTTACGAGTACTTCAACGGAGTTTCACTAAATTAATGACACTCGTAAGGCAACGCCATTATCTGATATCTATATGAATTCGATTTTTTGTAACACAGATAAGCCTTGACGGTTAAACGACCCCTTCTGCAAATACTAGGTAGCGGGTCAACATGGGTCTGGCCAGACCCGAACCTTAAAATCTATTTTCATGAGCTCTACACCAAATTAAAAAAGTAACATCTGAAATTTCATTTTGCGTTTATATTGGATAATCTATCAGTTAATTAAAAATGGAGTCAGTTAATTAAAGAGGAGGTTTACAGTATATCCTAGAGCAACTTTGAAATTATAATGTTTTGCTTCATTCACAGATTTCCCAGCAACAGGACAGCATCATCCATAACTATGGACATAAATAGTCTGTATGCCCACACTAAACAGTTGTGAATAACGAAACTAAAATTTCATTACCATACTCTCTTACACGCTTTTTCAGAATTAATTTATCTGCTTTTGGAAGTAGTTTTAATTCAAATCCGTTCTTCGTAACTCAGACAGCCTGCGTTTCCAGTTGTTCACAAATACGTAGATATTCCTACAATGCAATCCAGATCAGTTTGAATTGAACGAGAAAATGTTACGAACTCGGATCAAGAAAGGAACCTCAAGATGTTTTACAGACTGTCGAAGAACTTGGTGATTATAGATTCTCCACATCGCATTTAGTTGCAAAGACAGCAGCAAAAACCTAATTCATTCATCGGGATGAATTGTAAACAAGGGCAATTAAACTTTCATTATTGAATAATAGATATTAAACTGCAATTGTATTTGCTTTGATCGCTGATTGTTCCGACGGACAAAGCTTATGTGAAATAGTTTGTAGGTATCAGATAAATATAATCATTTGTAAAAACTGTATTATATAAGGAAGAGAATGTAAATGTCTATCGGAATGATGCATGTCGAAAATTAATTCATTCAACAGACAATAACAGCAAAAAATAGTCAATAAGAAATTCATAGCTCTATCTGACATTCCAATTACGACTGAATGAAAGCACTTGTGATTCATTAGCTTGATAAAGTAAGCTACTTCTCATGATTCTCCACAAAGTAGTTGACTTATCATCTGCCATGTCGCATTTCCAGGATATCTCTAGGCTGTTTCTCAAAAACGAGTTATTTTGCCAAATATTGACAAGAATTCTAAAAGGATGTAGAAAGTATATGACGTAGAGTAGCAACTCAGCAAGTTCTCAATGTGTTTACAGCTTCGATTTCATGTAATGAACGTGAGTTGAGACCCAGTATCAAGTGGGAGATATGCAAATTTTTTCACTTTCTGGAGAAATTTGAATAAATTTGAATGATTATGATAGCAGTGCAGAAGAGAGAGAATATGTTATACAACCTTGGAGAGGTAATGTTATGTGTGTATGTTTTATGTATAAAAATATAGACGTTACACTGTTGAAACTCCTTGACAGTAATGGGCAAAAGACCGTTCCAGGACAGGACAAGTCAAAAAAAAATTGGTATCTTTAAAAACGACATAAATTCATGAATTTAGTCCCTTTTTCAGGTTTTTAAGACCTGAATTCATGAATTTAGTCCATTCAAAAAGTACCATTTTTTCAAAAAATGGTATATTTAAAAACAACATAAATTCATGAATTTGAACCCTTTTTCAGGTTATGAAGACCTAAATTCATAAATCGGCTAAAGCCAGAGGAGCTTCGCTCCGATTTGGGCGTTTTTAAAAATACCCAGTTTTTCAAATTTTTCAAAATCTCAAATTTGAGAATTACAATTTTTACCTTGAAAATCATGACCGTTCCAGGACACCGAAAATCATAAAAGTTGAAAATCTCAAATTTGAGAATTACAATTTTTACCTTGAAAATCATGACCGTTCTAGGACACTAAAAATTATAAAAGTTGAGTATCTCAAATTTGAGAATTACAATCGGGTGAAGCCCTAGAACCTTCGGTTCGATTTTCACCCCCGCTTAAATCATGACCGTTCAAGGTCATCTAAAACCGGACACCGAAAATCATAAAAGTTGAGAATTTCAAATTCATGAATTTTATCCATCTTTCAGGTTTTTAAAATATATCATGTGACTAATAATATTTCTTTAAAAATGGAAGAAACAAAAGTGGAAGGAACTTCAGAAATGGAAGGAACTTCAGAAATGAATGAAACAAAAGTGGAAGGAACATCAGAAATGGAAGAAACAAAAGTGGAAGGAACCTCAAGAATATATCCTTCGTTATCTCAATTAAAAATAAGTGAATTAAATATTGAAAAACACAAAGATAGAGTACGTTATATGAAAGATAAGGAATCCCAATTATTATTAAGATTAGAGCATTATAAAAAATTAAGAAAGAGATGGACTAAAGTTAAGAATGTAACACAAGGAATTGGCATATTCTTAACAATAAGTTTAGGTGCTTTAACAATTGTTATATCTTCAGGTGTTTTAGTAATTCCAGTAGTTGCTACAGCTTTAACAGGTACGGGTGTTTTTGCAACTTCACTTGCTACAATGTTAGATAAATCTTTAATAACTAAGAAACGAAAATCATTAAAAAACTAAGCATTTACATATTAAAGAAGTCTATGATAAACTACATTACTACTTTCAAAGAGTATGTGATGATAATGTTATTACGTTAGATGAGATTGAAAAATTTGATCAAATAGCTAATGAAGTAAATCAAATATCATTTCAATCACAGACAGAAAAAGTTAATGATAAAAATAAAAAGGATGGTAAAATTTCTAGTGATGGTAAAACTTTTATTGATGATAAAATTTCTAATGAAGAAAATGACAAAATTTTTTTAGAAGAGCTAAAAACTTTATTAGACAAAACTTTATTAAACAAAACTTAATACGAGAAAACTTTAAACGAGAAAACTTTAAACGTGAAAACTTTAAACGAAAAGATTACAAACAACAAAGCAATAAAAAAATAATTTGTTCAGTAAAATGTTTTTGCTGTATTCCAATGTTACCACAAAATTCAAATATTATATTTTAAAAAATAGATAAAATTAAAGCTGATAATAACAAAAAAATATTATACCACTATGTTGTATATTTTTTATTACTCAGTAAACAAATCTTCGATAACTCTATCATGAATTTTTTTATCAATATTAATTGTAATGAATCCATAATCTTTTGCCCAAGCATTATTACACGATTGTTTAAATTCATCTTTATCTCTTATACATAAATCTCTTAGCAAATCACTTAAGTTTCTTGCATTTATTTCAAATAGTATAAATATATTTGCATTCTTTCTAATAACACTTCCGTCTAATGAATACATACTTTGTGTTAAATAAAATACACTACAGTTATTATGTCTACCTCTTGTAAAATAATTTCTCTGAACTGACTGATTTCTATCATTAACACAATCATCAAAAATTACACAATGTTTCATTGTTTTATCTAGTTTACTAGGATCTTGCATATTACCACTATCATCTATTAGTTGTATCTTTATATGGTTATTTTTATTGGTTTCGACTAACTGACTATTTTCTGCTGCTTCTTCACACCACGAACTTATTTCTTCTTCATATTCAGAATTTTCATATTCTTTGAATAATGAAGCAATTGCTGTTTTTTTAAGATTATTTTCAAATCCATATTTTAAAAATTGATAGATGGGTTGTTCTGCTGTTGTTGTATAAATTATAAGATTGTTATAATCCAAAAAATTTGGAGTCGTTAAAATTTTAAATAATAGATATGTTTTTCCACAACCTGATCTTCCGCAAATAACTGACAAAACTTTATTAGATAAATTTGGATGATGATTAAATTTAAGTTTTTTTTTATTTAAAGACATTTCATTCATTTTTAAAGTAATAAATTCATCCATTATTGAATTAGTGTTTTTTAAAACAAAAAAATAAAGAAAATAAAATTTTAATTTAAGTTTTTTTTATTTTTTGTTCCTAATAATAAGGTTAAAAAGATTAATAAGATTAATAAGATTAATAATGAAAATTATAAAAAAAAATTAAACTTCTCTATTGTAGCGTAAAAGTTTATACCTCTCGAACGGGAGTTTATACCTCCCGAACCAAAAGATCTATCATAATCTCTTCACCTCCAAAATTTATTTCTTGTCCTTTTTCATCAGTGATTCTAATGTTAATGTTGTTAATAGTTTTTCTTGTAATAGGAAAATATATTAATGTTTGTGGAAATACATTTAATCTATAACCAATGGGTACAGTAAAAGCTGGAAAACTGAATATTAAATTTGATAATTTACCATTTATATAACCTCCTTCAATAATGTCACAATGTACAACAATTGAATTTATTTCAGTTATTTTTGGAATCTTCTCACCTAAATGATAACCTTGACTATAGGTTTGTTTATTAAATCCTAATAGCTTTGACAATGATCTATCATGATTAAAATCAACTTGATGATTTTCGTCTAAAGTAAGAGAAAATTTATTAACTGCCGGTTCAACTGCAAAATGTAATTGTTTCTTATCTTTAAATGGTATACCTAAATGTCTCTTAATTTCATTTGATATTGTTTCAACTTCGTAAGAACCAGGAAGAAAAGTTAGTATTTTCCATGTTTTACCTTTATCAGTAGAATATCTAAATTGATCATTCACATCTTTGATAACGTTTTGAATAGTGTTAAATGTGGAGAAACTAGTCAATGCAATTTGATAATTTTTATTTTGTTCTAAATGTAGAATGGGTTCTAAATTACAAGTGTGTGATGAAGTAGTTGTTATAATTTTTAACGTCGTACTAAATTTTGATGAACCCAAAATCTCTATCAAATTTTCTAAATGATTATTAATTTTGTCTAAATCTGCTGAACACATTTTTAAACTAAAAAATTAAATAAATATTTTTTTATGAAATTTTTTTTATAAAAAATTAGAAACAACATATTTCAGCTACACTTTTATAATCCTCTTCATTTAGAATCTTCTTTTCTAACAGTCTTTTCAATATAGCATGAATTTCATTGAAACTAGAATTATGTCCTTCTTTTATTGCAGATATTAAAATATTTAATCTATTTAGTAATTCTTGTGGATCATCTGGTAAAAATATGGTTGTTTCTGTTTTCTGTTTTTTTTGTTTTCTGTTTTTCAGATAAACCTTTTCCTACTTTAACTCCCGTTGATAATAAATTTTCTAATTGTTTATAACGTCTAAGAGTTTTTACTGTGCCAACTCTATCTAATATAGTTTTATATTTTATTAGATCTTCTACAGCATAATTTTTTAAATCTGCTCCTCTTAAAAGATCAACAAAATTTCTATCTAAACTAATAGGTTTTTTATCTGGAGTAAAAATTAATCCTCGTAAAGGTTGTGGAAATATTTCTTTACCACCAAGATAAAATCTTGCAAATAATTTTTTATCTAAAAAGAAAGTAGAATGTTCGAATAACATAGATTTTGGTAATTTTTTATCTATGTTTGCCTCTAATAAACCATAGTCATCTAATAGTGTTTTAAGTACAGGATCCGCTATATCAACACGTTTTTCATTAAGTTCCTTTTCAAGAGTTTTAAATGGTTCGACAGTTTTTTCATAATCAGTTTTTACTTCTTCAGTTATTTTTAATTTATCAAACATATCAGATTGAATACCAGCTTTTGTCATTCTATGTTGAAGATGATTTTCTTTCATAATATTTCTTTGTTTTATTAACTCTTCTAATTGTTTTATTCTTTTAAAATTATCAGCTCTAACTTTATCCATTTTTATATGATAATTTTATATTATTATATTATTTTATAATATTTTATAATATTTTATATTTTTATATTTTTATATTGTTATATTTAGAAAATAGAAATTAGAAAATTAAAAAGGTTAAGTAGTTATTCCATCAGGTAAAATTTTTCTTTTATCATCAAATGGATCTAATGCTAATTTATGTTCTTCTTTTAAATACATTTTATGTTTCTTTGAATTAAGTCTATAATTATATGCTGTTTTTATTTCATTATTAAATAATGCATTTTTATAATCTTGAAATGTTATTTGATTAGCTACTGATGCCTTTGAAATTCCTTTCAATGTTTTATGTGTTTTGATATTATTAGTTGTATCATAACAGTAACATTTAGATTTTAAAAATATAGCTTCTGTTATGAAATCTTCATTTCCTTCTAATTCATCTTTTACTTTACATAAATCAGAAGGATGAATAATATCCTTTATTTTATTAATTTCTTTATCAAGTGAAGAACCATATGGTACTGTTAATTCTAAGAAAATAGAATCGGTATCTGTAAAGTGTAATTTATAGTTTTTGAAATAAGCAGGTGCTAAATAATCATATATAAAACTATACATAAATAGTTTAGCTAATTCTAATATAGTGAAACCAATGAAATTAAACTTATCATGTTTTACAATGCTTCTTCTTAGATGAACAGCACAAAGTTCATCACTGAATCTAGTAGTTCTTTTATATGTAGGTTTCCTTGTTAAATTTTGAAATCTATCTCTATCATAAACTATTTCAATATTTTGTCTATTACGCACATTTTCTAAAGTCTTACCATAAAATGCATTATTCATTAATTTGAAGAACACGTTTCCAAAATCATCTTTATTTCTTTTAGCTATTTTACGTTTTTCAATATTGAACTCTATATAATTTTTTAACCATTTAGATTTTCTATACTCTAGTTTTCGATGTATTTTGGTGAGAATCATTCCATGATCTAAATACCAATCTAGCATTCTTTCTTCAACAACATACTTTCCTTTATTGCTTTGTGTTAACATAAGTTTTTTTGTTGGTCTGTATTTTTTCGGCATTATAGATTTTTGATAATCTGAAAAATCTTCTATATTGGGAATTTTGTTTTCTGGACAGAAAGGATAATATTTTGTTGCTTCTTTTATATAATCAGGGTATACTAAATCAACTTCATATACATAACCAAAATTATTTTCACCATCATATGTTCTTTGATAATCTAGATTATTACACCATGTCATTTCACCTGTTGGTAATTCTTGTATCATGCAAGAAGAATATAAGCTATTAAAATCATAATATAATAAATAGTTTTCTCTCATGATTTCATCAATGC
>CAJQUW010002077.1:0-105245 GCA_907163375.1 Prostheceraeus crozeri | reverse complement strand
TCTCATATCAATGGTGTCAGACGATGCCTTGATAAATTGAAAACTATTATACAAAATGCGGAAAAAACCACAGCATCGAAACAAGCAATTTTTAAAATGCAAAGAGATCATAAATTTCAGGACCACAGCAGGAATGCTTCAGCGGAATTTTTTTATATCTTTACATTGGAAAGCAAAACATTTTGAACATATATTAGATAAATATATTGATGAAATATCAGCACATTTCTCCACAATTTCGCATAGCCTACATCACCATTCAGAAGACTAATAATGACACGCATAATGTGAAATTACTTGAAGATATTCAAAAATTAGAAATTAGACGTTCAACTTGGAATTTTTTTTCATTTTTACTTTATACATCTGTGTGACAAGACGAACCGGGTAGAACTCGGCAGACGCGCATCTTCGTAGTAGGCATGCGTCGTGAGTATGTGAAAGTCTCATTTTCGGCCGTATGCCAAGCAGAAGCGCGTGCTGTTTATCTTTTACTGACTTTTTCTAATTTGTCACGCTATATAATCTGGTACTAGAATGACAATTTTCCAGTCACAAGCCATCTGCAGAGTATCACTGTTAACATGTACGCAAGATGATTAATTTTTTGAATGATAAAACTTTCTATTCAATCATTTCTTTATTTGCTGATAGCCTAAAAAAGAAATTCAATGATAAAAATCGAATTGAGTTGACATGTACATGAGCATAAATGTGATTCATGAAATTTCCGATGGACAGCTCTCATTTTTCACACACATCATGACCACATTATTAGTGTAGATGGTACAAAATGTACTTTATAGGTCATATTTACTATTAGTTACAAGATGTACCCCAATATTCCGTCTAACAATGACCCATTGTGTTGATGAAACAAAATTTATAATGTCCTTCTCACCTAGCCTGATGAGGTGAGCGGACAGGTGCTGGAATAGATCACTGTCAGTGAATTAAAAAAATTGCACCTTAAAATCAGATAAGCTCAATATCGGCTCCTACCAGAAATCACTTAAAAATCAGTATACAATAGGAATAGCACAGCCATTTTATAGAAGCCTCATATCTACTTTCAATGTGAAGACGTCTTTCAAAAAGCATTCGGCCATGCCCAACGTTCTCTTAAGAAATCAACAGTTAGTTGAGAATGAGGTGCATGTGTTTATAAAGTATTAAATAGCAAAATTGAAAGTCAGTGAAATAGCTTAATCCGGTAGAAGAAAACTTTCCGTGATGTATCGTTCGTATGAATGTTTCCGAACATTTTCATAAATGAATTCTTAGCATCATTGAATTTCATCAAAATATAAAGTTTGAGGATCAACATGCATGAAATGTAATCACTTTATTCAACGAAGCTTGATAAGCAAAAATATCAGCTGTATGTCATGTTTAATGTTTCACAATTTTTCATATGCATTCTGATACACACAAGCTCTAGATCTTGAACATCTACAGAACTCGGTGAACATTAATGAAAACGACATTTTGGCATGAATTGTATATGTAAGTGTGGTGCTGTCTCGATTTAATTGTTAAAACCATTCATTCTTCTATATTTGATAACAAATTTGCCACTGTAACCAAAAGACAGTTACATAGGTTTAGTAGCATCTATTTCTAGAGATACATTACCTTTCTATTGATTTATTAAACTAGCCTGCACGCATTTTCGAAACATTTTGTTAGAAATACTATGAATATACTATGTAAATAATAGTAATATGAATAGTTATTGTGATAGAATATCCATGCATTTGGCTGATTTATTACCTATTTTGTATATTTGGAATGATTTTTCCTAAAATAGATTACAACTAGACTGATAAGAGGTGTCAAGCACCTCCGAAAGATGAGAATTTTGCTTTTTTAGTACATCCGTCATTTTGTCGCTTTTAATGCTTTTGAAATTGCATGCAATTGTCTTAAATTCTATTGTATGACCACATTAGCTACAACAGCCAATGTTTAATTAGAACACATAGATAGTGTTACAGGAAGAAATCATTCCAAATAGACACTACTTGACGAGGAACTGTTGTCGCATCAAATTTTTTATCTGAAACTTTCTTGTTTTCACATGAACACAGGTCAAGAGATAGTTCTTAGCAGCAATGGAACCAGTTCATACATTCTCTCGAAATCACCCATTTTTCCTTATTTCAATTTGTCAGGTGAACTACTCGTTCAACTGTTTTTTGTTAAAAAGTGATGCATTGAACCAAAAGGATTTTTCTTGAGTGAATAACTGGAAACTGTTTCTCTTTTGGTCTCTCTCAGTCTTTCGCCGTTGAACACTGATCAGTTGCTTTTAGTGTTTTACAAGCTCAATGAGGGATGATCCTTTCTAACTTCTCAATTTAGCTATACAAGCCTGTTCCATACAGCGTCATGTGAAGTAAAGCACAAAAGTGAAAAACCGATTCACCGACCGGGTCACCGCATGATGGCATTAACCCGGTTCTATCGCTGATACTTAGCGTCATGCGGTGCTGGCATGGTGAATACCTGAGAAAGTATCTTTTCAAAGAATTTTGAAAGTTTTGAACTCTTGTCGTGAAAGAGATTGTCTCCTTACAATATTTTATTGCTTTTTTCATAGCGATGTCAACTTGAATGAGAAAAATAATGTACCCGAGAAAAGTCTTCAATATTATGCATGAAAGTAGTGAGTTTAGCAAGACGCTTTATATGACTTACTGATTATGCAAATTCATTTATTGTCATTGAGTTTACAATGATCGATTCATGATGGAAATACATGCAATTGACTTGAACTGCAAAAAATAAGCAGTAGTTTCACATGCTGAAGCAAGTCCAAATGATCGGAAGAAACTTGCTTAGCGTTGTAAAGCTTGTCGAAAAGTATGAGCATTTTCAATATAACAGATATGTAATAAAACTCTGTTCTACCAAAATAATTGGCTGAAAACAAACACATTGTGCACAGAGCATGGGAATATCAATTATATTTTTTAATAAAAATTGAAAGATATCGAATATTTTTCAAATATTGGGCAAATTCATCGAAGAAGTGCGATAAACAGACATAAATATTCACTTTGGAAATAATTAACAATTGTTTACTTCAACTACACTGCAAACTGTAACCAGCCAAATAAATTTATCAACCATGGATGATCAGACAATTGCAACAGACACTATGAGACAATGGCCAGCCACAAGTGGCTGTTCATAGTGGACAATATAAGACAATGGCCAGCCAAAAGTGGGTGTTCAGAGTAGACAATATGAGACAATGGACAGCCAAAACATCAGACAATGCTGAATACTTTTCTAAAAATAATTTCTCTGATACGATGCAACATCAGCGAACTCTATCTAAACACTCCTATACACATCACTCACTCGCACATTTACATGATTATTTCGAATCACTCTGATGCCTTATTAATTATGTTTCGCTGACCTAATAATGACAATAGGGAAGAATATATACCATTAAAAATTGCATAGAACATTGTAAAAACTGAATTTAAAGATGTCATCAATATCTCAAACATTCAGACCTGAAACTGCCGTGACTATATGTCTAGAAGAGAACTATATACCTATTTAAAGCATTGCATATTCACATAATTGAAAATCATCAAGGATTACATCCAATGACAAGCTTACACTATTCATGAGTAGTATGATGTGCAACAGACGCAATAATACAAGTTAGTCCGTGAGATGAGATAAACATCGACTGATAAGCAGGAAATTTGTCTGATAACACGTAACAGCAGCCAAAATACTAATACAATTGTCTGGTAAGTGGCTGCTTGCAGTTTACAGTGTGCACTTGCTCCTGTAAAAATAGATCATGCGGGATGAACTGGGTAAGAAAGAATGAAGACCCTTATTTCGTTTTGGGGATGTGCTATTGACTATGAAACATTGTTGTTATGATGAATCAAATGGCTGATGAATGGGCGTCCACTAACGCATCGAACTCAGCCATATTACGTGGAGAGTAGGTGATAAAACTACCTCAGGTATGTAATACCAATAGTCCGGGCATGTAAAATTGCAAAACTTCTCCTGACACTTCAACAATTCAATGCCTCTGGCTGTCACAAGATCGAAGTGATATTTCAATACGCATTGCTCCTTGTACCACCAAGAAAAATAGCATGCCGCATTGGAATCGAATCCAGTCCTTGAACTGCCGATGCGACGTGAAGATCACCAAGACTATAGTCGCCTGGAACCAATTACTATCGTTATAAAAACAAGAGGGAAGATTACGTCATAATGCGCGCGGAGAGCTTTGCTTGCTCTTCGCGCGGTCGTGAGTGGTGTTCTTTGCTGGTCTTAGGGATCTTAACGCCGCGTGAACAGCTCGGGCAATGGGTTCGATTCCCAGTTGACAAGCCATTTTTCATGGTGGTTGAAGGAGTAAAGTGCATAGAAATATCGCTTTGACCACGTGAAAAGCAGAGGCATTGAATTGTGAAATCATTTCTCCAATGTCGCCAGGTGGCGATTGTTCTCTTTTCCTGACACGTTAATCGAATTTGCGGATCCGGACACGTGGGATCGCTGCACACTTCTCGATCAGGTTTCTTAACCGATTTTTTAGTGCTAGTTTTATATGGATTATCCTATTTGCACACGTTATTGTTGTCAGGTTTACTCCATATGTTGTTGTTTCTAGCGTCTTCTTGTTCTACGTGAATTTTGTTGCTGTTACATTGTATTTGTTGTAACAAAATCTGCAATTGAGTTTTTTATTTTTGAGACATCTAACATCTACGCGATGACTTGAACCCTTGACCACTCCTGTAATGCAAACCACTTGCTTCACTAGCGTGCCGTGTGTAGACAATAAAGCTGCCTTGAAAACTCACTGGTTTTGAGACTCATCTGAAATTTTTATCAGTTAAAATGAGATCTGAAATTACTGAAACATCTAAATCTTTCATGTTCAAGATGCAAGAGCAAATATGGGAGCAACTTATTAGCCAATGATCTCCGAAAAGGAAATGTCTATCTACAATGTGACTTATCAACAGTTTAATAGCCACTTACCACATTTGAAGCACTTACGTTTACGATGTGTCTAATCCATCCCTTTTGTGGTTGAAAATTGACCGGCGTAACTTGTCTTGATTGTAGATTTGAAATTTTCTTGAATGAGCATCAGCGTGCAAGGGTATGAAAATTGCTCGACATGTATTTTTGGCTAGTGTTGCCTTAAACAGATGGCACTGATAACATATTGAAATTATGATATTTGACAGATAACAGACAGTTTCCTCAGCATGCTTCGTAAATGGAACCGGAAATCACGATGAACTGCTTAAGTCTAGCGTTTTTTAACACAATTACTAAATAATCCTATATAACTTGACTATATATATGTAGCGAGTAGCACCTTCAGTATACTATTATCTCACTAGAAGAATTCGAAGCGGATAAATTTGGGTAGAAAGATGTTCCAAACTCAAGTCTCAGCAGGCAATTTGAAGCATTGTGTGAGTGAAATACTTCCAATGAAATACTTCCGGGTGACTTTGTCGGTTGTGACACACTGCCAATTCTTTCTAGTTTATTCTCTGAAATCTGCTCTCGTATATATTCCCGAACAGATGAACAGAAGTGAAGGGCAAATGACCTACGAAAACAGTGATGAAAGTGAGGCGAGGAAAGTGCGGTGATAAATGATTTCTCAGTATCGATATGATGTGACTGATCGTCGGCGAATTAAACGGCTACCGTGAACTTCAATTACACACTGAGACGATGCGATGATTGTCAAGAAATGATGGTACCGCAAATTTCGCCTCAATCGATCACAAATGTTAGAATTTCGAAAAATTTCTTTTGTTCTACATTATACTAAAATTGCAACTCTATACGACCTTGTCGTAATAATGACACGTTCAAGATGCTTCTTAAGTTGTAATTACTTACCTCAGAAGCAGTGGCGTCTTCTCCGTACCTGCGAGGCCTTCGGCGCATCCTCAAAAATTATTTTCCAACAATTATAAAAATGAATCATCATTCATTTAAATTCGATAGCTTCCGTCTCAAAATCAGACGCTCTACCTCAAGAGCATAGAAATTGACAACAATAAAACCTCTAGAATGGAAATTAAGCTTCATGCAATGCACAATAACGGCACATAAATCGCACGCATTTTCACTTAGATGCACCTGCCAACGTCTGTATGATTGAATTAGAATCAGTCACATGAGTAAATCGAAGCTTCTAATTGGTTCTTCATGCCCCAAATTAGTTCCCTCGGATGTGCCGCGAGTCGCGGCAATAATGGCTTTCCTGATAGACATGGTGCTTTGCCTTCTCCAATTTTTGCAATGAAATTCTATACAATTCTTGATCGAGGCGCGGTGCCTAAATATAGTAAGGGAAGCGCAACCCAATTGTTCCTGGATTCGCTTAATGTGACAGAAGACACTGCGTCAACAGTGCCAGATGGATGACGTTTAGACAAGACTGCGATCAGATGATGAGCGTTCTCCAATGAATGCAGAGTAATGCATTTGACTCGAACACCCATATTCGGTGTGATTGATGTGACACTATGTTTAGTACTGCAGATGAGATCATAATCACACCTTTCGTCCCAAGTGAATATACTGAAAAGATGACAGTCGGCAAGCAAGGTAGGCCAACACCTGATATGAAATTGAAAGTCACACAGAAATAAATAAGAAATACACAAGACATTTTAATGCATTAAAATTTCAAACATGGGATGCTGACCGGCCGTCAGAAACGCAAGAAACTGTTGGCCTTGCCTCCTTTTTTCTCAAGAAAATCTGGTCTGGACAGAGAGGGAATATAGTGATCTCAGCTCCTTGAGTAATGCGGTTAAGCGACATGAGCAATCACTTCTCTGTGCACTTTCACTTGACCTAAAAAATATTCGGGGAAAATGTTACCAAAAATTCAGCTTTTATGAAAATTAATGATGTGACATAAAAGTGCTTTGTATAGAAATAATATCCCAATGCCGAGTGAAGGCCTATCGTCAGGGAGCACGCGACGCCACTGCTCAGAAGATTGTTGACGATTATAAAGCAACTGTGGACCGGAATCAAATTAGTAGTGAATACAAAAAAAATGACTCCTATCAAACGGAAACTTCGGAATATATTTGATGCACTGAATACTGCAGTTAATAAAGTCACAAAATCAATAAGTATAAATCAATTTCACAGTAAAAGTAGCATTGTTACGCTGTCTTTCTGTGCACAATGAATTGGTGTGAGCGTTAGCATAATTGTGGCCTCGAGATGCGGCAGCAGCTGTTTATGACGCGCTCGAACAAAGCAGTCAAAGTATGCGAAAATCTACTTGCCCTAACGAACGACCGATATGACGCCGTGTGTCTGGTGATCGCGCTGACTGGTTTTCTCGTAGATCTGAGCCTCGTCGTACACCACGTCATCACCCAAGCCGACAGGAGCTAGTCGAGCAACACTCACTTTGCCGTGGAACGGATTTTCTTATTGATTTTGTGACTTTAAAAGCTGCAGTTTGAATGCATGCATTGAATGTATTCCGTCGCTTCCGGTTGACAAGAGTCGGCGAAAGGCCTTAAAGAAGACCAATCAGAATGCGTTTAGATAGTTCCTCATTATTCAAGTCGCTTTCTTACGATGTTAATAATGAAGTTAGGCTTGCTTCACTTCCCGGTCATGTGCTAGAAAAAGCCTGAAAACAAGCATTTTTGAACCATATGCTCCCCATTTCCACCTAACTAGTCATGAACGGTGCTTTCATTTTTCACGGTGTGCCAGGAGAGGCTGTTTCATTTTGAGAAATTTCCATTATATTTCTCAACGGCTTCTGATGTATTTTTGTATGAAAATTTCGAAAATCCCGGAGGGCAGAAAAACTGAAACTGAATTCTGGTGCTGGATTTAAAATAGTTCCCAAGCACTTTGTCAGCAGTTTCCTATGCAATTTTACCCGTTCTTTTCAAATATAATTGTCAAAAAATCACGCGATTAGCCCTTTTAATGAAAATGACGGAAATTCAAAATGGCGGACATGCAACCGAAACTGCATTCTGGGACCAGATTAAAAGAAGTTTCGATTATTTCGTCACCGTCTTTCGATGTGGATTGATAAGCTTTTTCAGTTATCACTGTTGGAATAGCCTATCATGCTGCTTGCACTTTTCGAGAAATAAAAAAAATTCAAAGTGACGAGCATAAAGCCGAAAAAGAAGTCTAGTATTATGTGTCTAGTGTATTATGTATCAACAACAACTCCTGGAGATCCTAACAGGTTCTCAAAATTTCTTGGAAGTATCATCTTCGCTTGTGTATGCGAATCAGTGGTCTGCATCCGATTGGTCAGACCTCCAAGATTTACTATTTATGCATAATGAATATTAATCGATCCCCAGAATCCATTTTCGGTCTTATGTCCGTCATTTTGATTATTCTTGTTTCTCGAAAAGTGCTAGCCACATATTCCAACAGTAATAACTGAAAAGAGCTTATCAAACTACATTAAAAACTGTTGACGAAATAATTGAGAGTTCTTTTAATCTAGCCCCAGAATGCAGTTTCGGTTTCATGTCCGTCATTTTTGAATTTCCGTCATTTTATTGAAAAGGGCTAGTCGTATGATTTTCTAGCAAATATATTTGAAAAGAGCGGATCAAGCTACATTGGAAACTGTTTGCGAAACAGATGGGATTTTTTTAATCCACTCCTAGAGTGTACTTTCGGTTTTCCGTCCGCCATTTTGAATTTTCGCAATTTACTCAAAAAGGGCTAGTTGCATGACTTTTAAACCATGATTTTCGAAATTTTCATGCAAAAATACATGAGAAACCGTTGAGAAATATAATGGGAAATTGAAAATGAAACCGTCTCTCCTGCAACACCGTGTGTGGTAACACTGTCGGGATCTTAATTGGAACTATTCTCCTTTCTTGAATTATCTCATTCATTTCTATTGATTTTTATTGTGTATATTGAACCAATGTTGTCGTGTTATCTTTTAGTACACCTTATCAGCGGAAACTGTTGCATATCTGAAGAAGCCGACTTTCGATATTTGGCATTGGGAACCAAATGAGGTAAGTATTCAAATTTTGTACTGAATGGTAGATTTAGCTCAATAACTTTATTTCATTTTACAGATGTTGAGTCTACTTGAGCATATGTACCATGAATTGGACCTTATACATGAGTTCAATATCAATCCAATTACACTCAAGAGGTGGCTGGTGAGTATGTTCTTGTATTTTTTATGCAATAGTAAGTTAGTTATTAATTTGCTAATGCGCAACTTAAGCGGCACCTCGCACAACGTCTGTAACGAAACACATGATCTCTCTTTGTTGAACGGATTCTAAATGAAGAGAAAAGTTAACATCACCCGCTCCATCTCTTCATGGCGCAGCTCTTTCCCCACTGACAGCAAAAATCCACCATTTTCTCCACTGGAAAGCACACTGTGCCTTCAACAGCCACCCAGTGTGACAACAAAGCAATTACACTCACAACGGCATCACATGGCAAGCACACACAGGAAACAACGCCTGCAAAAGTTCACTAGCCAGAACAGACATTCAATAGACGCACACGCAGAACTCTCGCACAACTCAGTGCCATCAAATCACCTTTCTTGAAAAGGAATCCTAAACAAGAAGAATCCCATTTGTTTATGTAGATCCATGTAACTTCGAGTTTGGTACACCTGATAATAACATGATGATCTAACATTTGATATCTTAGCATTTAATAACTCAAAATAAGATGTGTGAGAGTGTCATCTCAACTAATGTGTGCAGTCAAAATTGAGCAAAAAGTTACAAATATTAGAGTTATCTAAAAAAGTAAGTCAACATGTTGAGTTAGAGTGCTATGTCAAATACCCGATTTAGACATGAAACTTGTTATACAGTTCAGCGCATCGAAGTATAGAAGACATTGCTCTCTTATGAATTCTACAGCGGGGCATGCGTATATGATCTGAATATTGCATTTTTGAGGACACAGATAATGGAGGAGATTCGAGTGACTCATTAGCGCTATAAATGTCTTCATTGACTGATGCTGCCGTCTTATATACTTACTTGTACTTCCTTACTTACTTACTTACTTACAAGTCGCAACCATCCGACCCATACGTGAACTTATCAATGCTATGGCAGATTGGGAGGACTGTAGACGTCTGGTCACCACGGTCACTCAATAGCGGTCAAGCGAGAACAAGAACAGGTTATATAGATATGGATAAAATAATCACAATCACAGTAAAGGCCACAAATGATCCTGTGGCATCTATGCTGACCAATAAAGGCGAATTGTATTCAAGGACCCCGAGAATCAATGCAGTAGCTCATTTTTTCTGAAAACATTTGAATTGGTTGAGCTTTTTCAGCAAAAAGATTCGCTGACCAGCAACCTTGCAAGCGCAATTTGTATGTTCAGCCCATCTCATATTCTTCTGGTATGTTGCACCAAGGAAATTAAATGTAGATGTACTTAGTATTCTCAGGTTGAGTACACACCGACGAAGCTTGTCAATTATCATGAGTTTGGATTTACTTTCATTGAGTACCAAGCCATGAGAACTGCACCACTGTTGAACATTTTCAACTTCATTGCAAGCGGAGTTTTCAATGTCACTGAAGTTCGTATATGGCATGATTACAACTACATCATCAGCATGTTTGATTAATTTACTCCTAGATGACCTCGATGATAATGTCCCCATATATGCTGCGAACAGCTGAAGTGACAAGATTGATCCTTGAGGTACACCTGAGCTTGTTTGTGTTAACTTCTTGTAAGTAGGACCACTTACGCGAACCCTGCGACGTCTATCTTTGAACCACAAACAGAACTTGCACGATAAGCACATATTTCTAATCCATTTGGGCACTATATGATTCAGATACTACGACTAAAAGTAGTTGTTTAGATGCGTGCACCTTACTGTTCTCACGTGTCTGTTTTTCAGCTGTGTATTCAAGCAAATTATCGGAATAATCCATTTCACAACTTCCGTCACTGCTTCTGTGTATCTCAGATGATGTATGGTCTCATCCATCTGTGCAAACTTGGAGATCGATTGCCAAAAGAAGATTTGGGAGTATTACTGACAGCAGCAATCTGTCACGATCTCGATCATCCTGGGTACAACAACACGTAAGTTTATCAGTTAGTAAGTGTTTAATGAAAATACTCAGCTGCATACGCAGACTTAAATCAAATTTATATGGGCAGGTTGTAACGTTATTGTAAACAATAAATTCATAGCAGCCATAGCCTGTCCACTTAAGTCGCCACGTATTCTATTCGAGGTACTTCTTCCCTATTCATGCTGGAAAGCTTGTCACGATCCAATGCTACAAAAATTAACCAATCAGAATGCAATTTGAATATCACTTAACTAATCAAAGTGCAGGTTGATCAGCCGGAGTGCATTTCAAGGATCATTCAACCAATCATAGAGCACTTTGGAAATCACAAGCTCCAACATTTTACTTTCGTGAGGCGAATGTGTGACGACCTTCGTGGCCCAATGTTTCCAATTGTAGAATTTAGGCTTATATCTGACATACAAGCTGTATGTCAAATGCTTTCTATATCAAGCAACAATATAGGGGAGACTGGGGAGACATGGCCACCCAGATTTGATTTTTGCTTTTTTTAAAGTTTTTTCAGAAACTAATGGATGGATTGACTTGAAACTTCTGTTACATATGCACTAGCGCATTACAAAAAAAGGACAATTAGCCCGACCTCTCACGATCACTACCAGATAGATTAATTTCAGTTTTATAATTACATACAAACTTGGGGTGACTTGGCCACAGGTAGAGGAGACTTGGCCACTCAACTGTGGAGACTTGGCCACTTATAAATTTTAGTACAAAAGTTATATGTGCATTAATTGCACTTATAACATGATATAATCAACACACTAAATAACCCATGATATCATACAGAGAAGACTTGAGCTCATAGCTTCATATTTTTTGACAAATTAGGCCTATCATCCTAATTTCCTTATCCTAATCCTTCCTTATTCCTAATCCTTATCCTAATTTCCATGATAAAATATTGATCGCTATTTGTTTGGACCATAGGCCTATAGATCTATGATTATAAAAGATCACGAAAAATACCAGCCTTTTGTATCAAATACCATATTTAGCCTAATCGGTCATCATCTCGAATCTCGATTATGCTGCATACAAAAAATACAAACAAAAATCGCAAAATTCTGTCACAAGCACATCGCCTTGTGATTCGATACTCACGTGACAACAAATAAAATTTTAAAAGGTCTGTATCTACCATGGTGCCATCTCGCTACATAATGCGTGATCGCCTCGATACCTACTCATGTGATTAAGGAAGAATAAAACAATAACAAAAAATATGAAAAGATCAGTCTCTGGTGCCATCTCGTTGCATACTATAATGTCATTCTCACTGCATGCTTTTTCTAAAAACAGCAAAACTAAAAGTAACATTGGTTATATCAACCATGTTTACATGTAGGCTAGGTTCTGGATCGCGACATCATTTTCTCCGGTGAGATTCAATCACAAAGAACTAAACAAACACACCTGACACAAACAATTCTCAAAGCACTCCTCACACACCCATTTCTCGCATGAGCTGCACAAGAACCAGTCAAGTCCAGAGGACTCATAAGAATTGCTACAAATGGGACAGCTCTCAGTTCTTCTCGCCTTTGCTGTTTTCTTAGGCCCGGCTCTTTCTTTGGTCTTGATTGAGGATTGAGATGCAATTCCTTGAGACGTTGGTTCTCCGCTTCCTTGCTTGTGCTGATAGATCTCTTGACACCCCTCAATGGAGACTTCCTTTCTTGAATTCGCTTCATCTCACAATCTGATGTCGCAATCATGGCTTTGGGTCGATATCTGCGTTGTCTGGTCTTCGGAGTCACTGGAATCGCCTGAAAAGATATCAAGAGAAACATTCTTAGCTTAGCTTCAGCAACATGAGTTAGTACACGAATTATATGAGTCATATTTTGCATGTTTAAATCTATTTTTCAATTAATGTGCAAAACTACAGCACGACACGTAATAATATTTTGCTTACCCAGGTAATTTATATTTTACAATTCTACCTACTGTCCTAATGTTCAAGCGCTTACCTTCGGATATCCTTTGAAAACCGATGGTGATACAAAGTCATCAGAGGATGTGGAGGTCTGTAGAGCAGCTGATGACATCAAAGGAGGCTCGGAGGAACTGGAGGTCTGTGGAGCGTTAACAGATGACGTCAGAGGAGGCTCGGATGAACTGGAGGTCTGTGGAGCAGCAGATGACGTCAGAGGAGGCTCGCAGGAACTGGAGGTATGTGGAGCAGCTGATGACATCAAAGGAGGCTCGGAGGAACTGGAGGTTTGTGGAGCGTTAACAGATGACGTCAGAGGAGGCTCGGATGAACTGGAGGTCTGTGGAGCAGCAGATGACGTCAGAGGAGGCTCGCAGGAACTGGAGGTATGTGGAGCAGCTGATGACATCAGAGGAGGCTCGGAGGAATCTGAGGTTTGTGGAGCATTAAAAACCGATGCCGGTGCGAAATCCTCTTCATCGAATATGTGTCTGTTGAATGGCCAAATTCCAGTTGCCTTGAATCCTGATTGAATGTTTGCAGGAGTTGAACCTTTCAGTACAGCCTCTCGTACAAATTGTGATACATTGTATATCGTGATACAACGTCCAGGATTCTGCATCATCCACGAAGTTGCTGCTGCGTTGTAGAATTTCTTCATGGGGCCAAACACACTCTTGTCAAGCGGCTGCGTCCTGTGACTAGTATACGGCACCAAAGTAAGGATGTGAATGTTGCTTTCCTTTGCAAATGAGAGGGCAGGAAGTGACAGATGGCTCTCGTGGTTGTCCATTATCAGCAACACGGGATAGTCCGGGGTCGGCCTAGCATGAGCTTTGAAGTGCTTCAGAACTTTCACGAAAGTGTCGGAATTCATCCAGCCATTTCCAGTTACCAAACCGATGCTTCCCTCCGCAGCATTGGCCATCATTGGATCGTGAAACCTCTTTCGCGGAAAGACTAAGACAGGAGGAACAGTCTCTCCAATGGCCGAAACTATGCAGCAGACGGTCATCAGTTCTCCACGCTCTCGGCTCGCTATCTGCCCCACCTGCTTCACTCCCCGCTTTCCAATGACATCTGGCATCTTCTGGACAGTTGTCAATCCGCTTTCGTCAAGATTGTAGATCTGTTTGCCTCGGAATTGGGATGCCTGGATAACTTCTTCCAGCTTGTCGAAGAATTCATCTATGTTCCTTCTGTTAAACACAGATGCTCTTGCAATTGATGTTGCTTCCGGTTTGCGTATTGAGAGACGAGGATGACGCCGCATGAAAGCCAGTAGCCACTCAAAGCCAGCTTTCTTATCACTGTCCCACTTCTGTGGATATTTGATTTCATTGAACAATGCAGTTTGATAAGCCAACTCTCTTGTTTTAACCGTCGTTAACCCGTGGAACATGGACGAACAACGTTCTAAGTATTCACAGAGCTGCTCTTCTTGTTGGTATGTAAAAAACCTGTGCTCTTTTATAATTTGTTGCAACACATGCACCAGGATCGTTACGCAGAAGTTCCACTTTCCTCCTAATTGTCGTACGAGGAATTCCAACCTCATGTGCCACCCGAAATGACTTTTCTCCATTCAAGACTCTCTCTGCCGCATCTCTAAGGGTCTCTTCAGTAAAGCCCGCTCTCGTTGTCTTGCGGTTATACGTTCGGGTCATAGTCCTGAAGAAGAAAGAAGAATCCTTAGACAGCTAATGAGACTCAAGTCTTGATAGAGGGAATATGCGGTATATGTCTTGCAAGCATGCATTCCCGTGCCCATGGTGCTGTTCCTAATAATTAGTAATTGCCTAAGTAACTTAATTATGCGCTCATGCATCAGAAAAATAATTGAGGAGAGTTGGCCACCATCAGATCGTCATGGGGAGACTCGGCCAATTAGGTGGCCAACTCTCCACATGATAGCTCAGCATTAAATTCTGAATATTATGTTGATCTACCGTTAAGTTGAGGAATTTCTTTATTTGGATATCGATAGCCATTGACAAGTTAATGAACACTTACGAGTTGTGAGTATTCCGACCGTGTGCACCCGACAGTGTGACTTCCGTAGTGTGATGGGAAAATGACAAAAACCGACCTGAAATAAACTTAACGCTGTGTAGACAAGGCCATTGATCGACAGCAGTATCCAATCACCGTCTTTGAGCAAGGCATGTTGGGTGATAATGAAACGCCAAATGGATTAGCTTCCCGACGATTACTTTCTGAGATCTCGACTGTGGCCAAGTCTCCACAGTGGCCAACTCTCCTCACCCTCCCCTACAATATATCAGAAAACAGAATGAGCTCAAGACAACTTCTAATAGCATCGTGACTTTGGTGAATTAATGAGGTTTATCTATGAACACATTAAGGCAGCTCAAATTGCTCAAACCTTATCACTTAAAAGTCTGGTCTCGTACTTATCAACAAGTAGGGTCTCGTCCTAGGATTACTTATCTGGAAATTCTAATCGAGAATCCCCGAAAGTTGCCTTTAATGCTACATTGAGCTAAAGATCTGAACTTTTCTGCAACGAATATCCACGTTTTTCAACACAATGACTTATACTCTACAGAGAAACCTATTTTAAAATTCGTCCTCTAATGCGGAAAATTCTCATTATAGCTATTATACAAGTTTGTTTCAACATGAATACTCTTGACAAGGCATTGACCTAGCGATGACATCATGTAAAAGAGGAAGTACTTACAATGACACTGATATTTTGACAGGTTTGTTGGACTGTATGTCTTCGCTAGCTTTCTTTTTGATGAAACCACCTGTATCGTCACCATTTGCTGCATTATAAAGTCTTTCGCTTGCCATTTCAATATATTCCGCTCATTAAAATGTTAAAAGGAAATGACAACTTTAAATTTCTGTCAATTTCACATTCCAGTTATCAGATCAACGCACGCACGGAATTGGCAATTCGGTATAACGACATTTCTCCTTTGGAAAATCACCACTGCGCAGTTGCTTTTCAAATACTGAACAATCCTGAAACCAATATCTTCGCTAATGTTGACAGCGAAAGCTTTAAACGGATACGACAAGTAAGTAGTTGAATAAGAGGGCAATAATATTTCAGAATTCAGTTATTTGAGCTCATTTAACTTTTTATTGGTATTAAATACAAGAAATGTCTTCTGCAGGGCAAAGAGAATATACGGGCTTACATTAAATAATTTCAAAATTCTCATTAGAGCCATGGCGTCGAAAAATTTGACGCCTGTAATTCGAACAAATTCAGAGTTAAGTGAAGACAAGAACGATGGCAAGAATTGTCTGAAAACTTTTAGAGAAAGATTCATCGAAGGAACTGAGCTGAACCCTTCTTCAAGGTTCGTCAGTAATTTGCAAACTCGATATATACCGGTAATTTTTGAGTGCTATGCGTTACGTTGAACATAATGTAAACATTAAAAGTGGAGTTGCATCCTCAGTTGAAAATGGTAACATGCTTGAATAGCTTACATTTAAAGGGAATTTGAGGAATCATCACTAGGTGACATGCCATGCTCAATTACGCGTAATTCACGCGTGAAACACGCGTAATTACACATGACCCTAGACATCCGTGCCTGTGCGTGACATTGCTGCAACATCTGTCGGCAGTCCTGTTATATAGACTTTGCGTCTCATGTGTCTGCATGTATCAGAGGATAAACAATGTGATAGGACCTCAATTTCATGCTCAGGGAAGACAGAACATGCTTAAAGGTTCATCCGTGGTTCAAGCGGCAGGGCAGACAACCGTAGACGATGCGCAAACTATAAACGCTCGCCCGCGCGTATTCATAAACATTCCCCATGTTTCAACAGTATCAGATCAAGTGATTTCTGACTCTTTGTGCAGCGCGTATGTGCCCGCGTAGAAGAATATAATGTCCTTAACGACGGATGTTTAGGGTGTTCCGTAATTACGCGTGGCATGTCACCTAGTGATCTTACATTGAAAACTGTTTTTGGCCGCAATGCGTGACTTCTATCTCGATACTTACTTAAGGATTGTGCATCAGATTTCAATAGATATTTACCAAATTGCATAACTCTACTTGGCAACCTCAGATAAATTCACCGTCGATTAAAATAGTGTAAGCGCTACAAACATTTTCTTCTAAATTCACGCACAGGCTTCTCATTAATTTTAATATGTATATTGTCACCCAGCATAAGTAAAACGACAATTCTTAATTTATGATTCTAGTAGTCTTGCAAGCTATGGAGCGTCAAACATCACAAAATCCCATTTGTTTATGTAGATCCATGTACCTCCGAGTTTCATACACTGAATACCGCAATGATCCAGCATACATTTGAAAACTCTAAATGAGATTTGTCATTTTTATGTTTATAATTGCACTTTTAGGCAATTTTTTCATCATCAGACGACCTTTCTCATTACCGGTAGCTTGACCGATTTGCTTCTAAAGATAATGAAGACGTCACGACAAGCGATGTTGTTGTCGCAGATGAACAAACAGTCTCTTATGATCACAAAAATGATATTCACAGAATTAATTGTAGGCGCAACATGTTTTGCTTATTGACTTTGTGAATTACGCGCCCAAAGACCACTGCCAACAGGTGAAAACTAATCATTTCCCTTTCTATTTGACATTGCCTGTGAATCAACGTGGTGGAAGATTGCATACTGTATTTGGGCTGCGATATGGATGAATGGCCAAACTTAAGCTCTACATCACCTACACACAAAGTTTCATGAAATCCATGATGGATTTTTTATGATTATGATTGCCCTTTTAGGGCAGAATTCTCGAACACCAGGCAGAAAAAAGACGTTCTTCTTAAGCAGTAGCTTGACCAATTTGCTCTTGAAGATAATGAAAATGTCATGAAAACCAATGTTATTGCTGCAGAAACAGACTGTCGTGATTCACAAAACTTATATTAGGATCGTGCACGAATTTAGGAAGAAAATGTTTGTTAGTTCTCGGACTAACGCAGAGAGATTTGCAGACATAAAATGAATAATTAGCTTATGGCTATGCCACTACATGCATTGCAAACTTTATGTTTGTTATTCAACTAAAATGCTATGTGTCAGATTACAATATGCTAGGAAACTCAAAAATCTGATGAACTGAATACGGAACCGTTAGTCTCAGGTTGAGTATTTGATACCAATGAATTTCTTGGCTAAATCCCAAAGACAGTGAAAGATGTAAAAACTGTTAACTCGTGCGGAATTTGGAAACTAAAGATATCTATGATGAATACAAAACTATCTATGGTAGCTCTTATCATCTAATGTATCGAAATTATCCGATATCTTCGAGAAATTTCCATCTATTAATTTTAATTCGTCTTTGGTTATGCTTTTCGAACATAGCCAATAATAATGATGATAATTGTCAAACATTAGAAGCCACCCACCATCGTTTAGGTTCTACGTCTGTTGCTATGACAGCGCATGTCCACGACGTTCCATTGTTTTCAATGTCAATGATCCACATAATTAGATAGGTTGTCTCTTCTTTTGTTTGACTAGAAGGAAAACATTGAAACATGTGATGCCTACGAAATGGCACAATAATAGCATAGCTATCGAACAATGAGCAGCCAGTTCAACATTAAACACACCAAATTGTGCGAAGTTTCAGTGACTATTATCAACCGGATCACACATCAAAGAGACACAGTCGATGTCAAGTTCTACACAGAAGTTTGTGAACGTTTTTTTGTCTGCTTGCTAACTTTTTCAATAATTATCTAAGGGCCTAACATTATCGAGAAAACTTTTGCGCAATGATCTGAATTCTTCGAATCTGAAGGAATCGTGACGATCGGAGCATTTTGAAGGAATTCACAGCAATCCGCAAGCGGCTCACGAATATTTTTTCCTATCTCTGTGAGATACTAAAAAAAATTCTTTTTGCCCACTTAATCCATTCCTGCATGTGCCATCGTTTTGAATCAGTTTGGACTTCTGGTAAAGTAATACGCTTAAGCAATCCAATTCTGTAATTAATGCAAAATCGTCAATCTCTGCAAAGTGCACTGACAACCATCGCACAGAATTAGATTGTTTAAGCGTGTCACTTTGCTGGAAGTCCAAACTGATTCAAAACGATGGCACATGCAGGAGCTTACTAAGTGGACAAAAAGAAATTTTGATACCTTTCAGAGATAGGTAAAATAGTCGTGCACCGCTTGCGGATTGCTCTGAATTCTTTGAAATGCTCCGATCGCCACGATTCCATCACATTCGAAGAATTCAGATTATTACGCAAAAGCTTTCTCACTAATCTTGGGTCCTCCGATCATTATTAAAAAAGTTAGCAGGAGCACGAAAAAACGTAGATCTTGACATCGTCTGTGTCTCTTTGCTGTGCGATTCGGTTGATAACAGTCACTGAAACTTCGCACAATTTCGCGTGTTTAATGTTGAACAGGCTGGTCATTGTTCGATTGCTACGGCATTATGTCAGCAGATGGTGCCATTTCATTAGCATTTCATTTTCCAATGCTTCATTTCTAGCCAAACAGAAGAAGAGACGACCTTCTCATTCTGTGTACGTGTAGGTGCCGTTGTCATAGAAACGTGTCCATGTCCGTTCTAGGCATTTTTCATTATAGAGTGTCGGATTTCTGTGTTCATAACCATGCGTTTGCATGTTCTCAGCGTACATGACAATACTTGCAATTTTTCCAACAGGGAATGACAATGCTGATCTTAGCTACAGATATGGCCCGTCACAGTGAAATTGTGGAAAATTTCAAAAAGAGGTTGACAGAAGGATTTGATTTCACGAAAAAAGATAATGCTGATACGGTACTTCATTACTGCTGATGTAGCTGCATGTTTAATAAATAGTCACTGAGCCTGATAAAGATGCTTCGCTTTCTTAGCACTTTTCAATGCTTGTATTTTATTTGGCACGAAAATGTTCTCATACGTTGGAAACTGGGTTCAGCCATTTGACCGACAACTTAACAGCCAAATCAGTAGACCTGTTATGCCAGTATTTGTGAATTAACAGACACAGCTCCAGCTTAACAGATAATTTTTTGTCCGTTGAACGAGTATTAATTTGCATTATTCTACTATGTACTTTTATCACAATGGGATTCCTTTCCGATGTAAAATGAATATTGGATAACCAATCCACTACTGCTGATCTGGTTGTCAGTAATATAAAGAACATATCATTACAAGCCAGAAGCCGTAAAGATTTTGTACGATTGCGATTTATTGCCATACCGCTTTCAAATACATGTAGGCCCCCTAGGCCTAATTCCGCAACAAAGATCCTATCAAGCTCGAAGAGTCCTCCTCAATTGTCTATGCCTCGATCGTTACATCGGAGAAACTTGACGACAATTGCAAAAAAGAATCCGGAAGCATATTACAGGAAAACCAGCATCAGAAATTTCTATACATGCCCATCCATTCACCCAATGAGAAAAAATTCAAAATACTAGCAAAAAACAAAGCATAATAAATAGCAGAATCACTCATAATAAAATTACGCCAAAACCTCATGAACAATCAAACATTATCCGAACTTTTACATCTGTTTCAGTTGGTGGTCAATTCAATTGCCTTGCTTGTGATAGATATTTCTCTGTCAATTTTAATATGTGGCTCATTCGAATTCTATGCCAAATGACTGAAAATCTTGTCAATTTTAATTACTGCTCTTGCCTTGCGACTGATGAATTATCGCTGCGTGATGATCATAGTGGTGTATGAATCCGCGGCGTTGAATGATCGCTGCTGATGATGGATACCATGTATTTCAAACCGGTGTTACGAGATTCAGTTTCCCTAGGTTTTAGTTTCCGATCGGAAAATAAAACCATGGTTTTAGCTTCCTAGTAGGAAAATGATACCAGGTTTTATTTTCCTATTAGGAAACTAGAAGCCGCAACACCAGGGGAAAACCAGTGGGAAACTAAAACACACTTAAAAATGTTGGGTTTAATTTTCCTATCGGAATATTAAACCATGGTTTTAGTTTCCGGTAGGAAACTGAGACAGAGGGAGAGAGAGAACTATAACACCGGTATGGCAATAAATCGTAATCGTGCATGGAAGATATCCTTTTTCAGCACCAATTTAGATATCTGCATCTGACATATCTGAGTTGTTCTTGATATCTTCGCTATGAACAGCCGCTTTGGCTGTAAATTATCTGATGCTGTCCGTAGCAATTGACTGTTCAATATGACTGCATTTTGGCTGAGCACAGTTTGAAGTGTATGTATTACTTGTCATTTATTTCCGTGGTTATAGCACTTTTGCCGCTTTTTGCTTTTTTCTTTCACAAGATGTCACTAGCTGTAGACTTATGCTAAACGATCTACCAGCAGAGACGTCAGCATTCTGTTAGAAATCGCGAAAACAGAATTTCTGAAAAGTCGAAACTGTGCTCGGGACCGTGCTTTAAAAATTGCGAGATAATACATTGTCTGTGCCCGTATACGTTCGATCACTGGCAATCACCATGATACTTTGTATCTGAAATATTATACTTACATGCATGTCATGACTTTTATACAATTGTGAACCCTAAATCTTCTAATAATGCTACGTGTAGGTGGTATTTTACCAACTTACCAGGATGCACGATTTTTCATCATCTTCGTTTATGCTAACAGAACATGGTGTCGCTGATTTTGGCTACGGATATGAGTTTGCACTCAGAAATTGTAGAAGGTTTTACCAAAAAATTGGACGGGTTTGAATTCAAAAATCAAGATCACCTAATGTCGGTGTGTATTGTTAAACAAATGTTTTATCTGTCTCAGACCCATTATGATTTTATCACTCTTCCCTCAATAAAAGAATATTCACATGTTAGTGTTTGTAAATGGTTCTGTGACATTTAATAGCAGTGGCTCGATTTCTTGAGAAAAAAGTAAGAAAACTTGACTTGCTGTAAATTTGAGGTTCTGTTGCTGTTGAAGAAACTTCGGGCCTCTCGGCTCTTAGCCTTACAAGCAGTTCTGTGCATGATAGCGATGTTTCAATAATATTTTAATGAATTTGTGATCACACGTGGGAACTGTGTCTAACTCAGCTGACCTCCGATCTGGAATTTTAGACCTTGTATTCTAGATCGGTTTACTACCATTGCACGCTATCTATGTGTATCAGGTAAAAATGCATAAATTCTTGTTGTGTTCCTTGTCTTGAATCCCGTCACTGTTTGCGCAATGTT
Organism: Prostheceraeus crozeri; assembly: GCA_907163375.1. Taxonomy (NCBI): domain Eukaryota; kingdom Metazoa; phylum Platyhelminthes; order Polycladida; family Euryleptidae; genus Prostheceraeus; species Prostheceraeus crozeri. The sequence continues at coordinate 82,959 of CAJQUW010002077.1, read as the reverse complement.
GTATTTCAAAATATGAAACATTGTCGGAATTGAGAGCTGACCAGTACAATTCGACTTTTAAAATTGATCAATGAAAAATTGACAATCTCTGAATGTATAAAAGGAGAATGAATAGATCTGGATAATTGGTTTTATAGTGCTTCAGTAGCTCTCACTTCCAACAGATGTTTTTGTAATTACTGACACGTCATCCGTAGAACACATACCAGCATTACATTTTTTGGCTAATTCTGCGCTAGATTTTTTTACTGTCAAAGTAATCAAATTTTTCGAATTTTTTTACTGTCAAAGTAATATTTGCTGCCTATTGGCGTTCTTTTGAGCAACTGTTATATTAATAGAAATGTCTTTAATAATCGATCCAAAAGTAGCTTGTTTATCTTGTCATCTCAAAATGTTAGCTGCCAGAAATGCTCTTCATATTCTCTTGCTATTCTGGAGGAGTTCATATATGACAAGTTGAGAAGTTTAACAACTTTTACTATGCACTACTGTCAATCTAGTTTACTCACAATCTGTGAAAGATGTTATACTGCCCTCTCCTGTGCAAGCTACCGCAAATGACAATTACAAGTTTTCTAACAAGAAGCCTTATCTTGTGCAAATTATCGCAATTTTGATGATAGCTAGGATGAAAATGATTAGTTATCAGGTCCTTTTTTGGGAATAGTAAAAGTAATCACAAGTAATCATTAGAAGTTTTTGAAAATGTTCATAGCAATCACTGAGGTCCTAAGGTAGGTGTTCTACGGTTGGCGTGTGAATTTGCTTAAATGTGATGCTTTGAAAAATTGACTTCCTAGTGTGTTTTTCAGCTAAAAATGGTGCTAATCAAATGCTGTGACATTTCAAACGAAGTGAGACCCATGGAAGTGAGTGAGCCTTGGGTAGATTGTCTACTAGAAGAATATTTCAATCAGGTGAGTTGCCGTACACTTCTAAAGACATTATCCGCGATATTTGGTTGGCATTCATGACTTTCAAATAAAATAGAACTGTGAAGAAACATGAAATAGAGATTCATCCAAAGGCAAGAGTAAAGTGATGACTCTCCGTCTGAGCATATAGATCAGGCTAAACATCTTTGATACGGAGGCCGTATCAAATGGGCTTGCATGACGCCTTTCTCAGCAACTTTGAAGTATGACCTCGGTGATTATGTTGGAGTAGGAAACCTTGTGGCACTTTTCACCGTTGATCATTCATCCTGGAAAATGTTTTACGACATATATTCCTGGAATATGCTTTTCATTCTTTGAGACAACTTCCTCTCGGTTCGACGACCGTTCCACGCATTCCCTCAAAAAGGATAACGCATTTTCATAACCTTCCTGTTTATGATATAAATGCAGTTCTGGTTTGTTTCATGCAAAAGAACGATATTGGAGGAAATGTCTTTAGTGGGCCATTCATAATGAAGTGAATCGAACACTTTTTGTTTTCACGATTTCTCTACAAAGCTATGTAATCGTCTCGACTAGTTCAACAATGCGTAAGCGCCTATTAAAACTCACCCTGAACAATGAATCTGCAGGTAACAGGATTACCCTTGATCATTATTGACCTCGACTGCGACTGTATTTCTGTAGTTTTTTTAGATCTTTCCTTGGAGAAATTCATGTGTACTAATTGCTTACACAAAATCTTTATCCCGATCTCTATTTCCAGTCGGACCGAGAAAAACAGGAGGGTCTACCTGTAGCTCCATTCATGGATAGAGAGAAAGTTACAAAGCCGACAGCGCAAATTGGATTCATAAAATTTGTTCTCATACCAATGTTTGAAGTTCTGGCGAAGGTAATATGACGATGATGATGATGCTACTTTTTGAAAAATGCATGCGACATTTATTATGGACACTGTAACAAATATTAAGTTCAATTGGGTTTAGAGTAGAAAGTGCAAACGAAAATAAATATAAGCGAAAAACATTTGGCCGCAATAAAAAATCTGAATTTATCTATTGAACTCGTCAACAGTCGAAGTATCTTCGCTTCTATAAAATGATTTCCAATTATTAAAAATAACGAATATATGTATTTGCAAAATGCATGCAACACTTTTTATGAGAGCAACAAATATCAAGCTCAAATGGGCTACGTATAAAAAGTAATCACAAAATAATTAAAGATAAGCGAAAAATAAGTTGCATTGTGCTGCAATAGAAAAATCTGAATTTGATCTCCAAAACATCTCCATCGGGACTATAACATAATTACCAATGATTTGAAGTGCATCTTGGAAAATATATCCGTGAAAAATATCCTCCTCCCAGGCAGCTACACTGTTGTGCTCTTGAGAATCAAGAATTACGATCAAATTTCTTGAACAAGTTGAAGTGTGAGCCAAGCTCATCAAGTCTGCTTCCCAGATGCTAACAAGGTAGTCGACCGACATACCCAAACACACATGGGAGAGAGACCCAGCAATTATCAAAGCAAGACAAATATCTAAAATAACTGCCGAGAATCATGAACAAAGCAGCAGTAAAGCTTCCGACGAAGTGAGCCAAGCCTTTAAAATAATGCACTCGGGCTTCTTTCGGTGTGGATCGCATCCCAACGCGTGTTATGTAGAACGTCGATGTAGCAGTCCAAAGTTGCTCTTTGTCTAAAGTTACTCCCACCAGCCCAAAGTTATTCCCAACTTCTTCAATAAGCCGAGCCGGCGTAAGAGTCTTAAGTTACTCCCATCTCTTTTTATGCCATTTCTTGCTTGTTTCCGTGTGTTTCCGATCTAAATCAGTGGGTACTTTGTCAATCTAAGCTTGCCTAGTATGAACCTACAATCCGATTTCAGAATATGTAGCCGTTGACTATTGTGGATTAACTTTGGACGGGATTAACCGGAGCTACTCAACACTGTCACTCAGGTCTTGTGCGAGCACAGTAGGCTCGATGACAGCAAGAGCTCTGGGACATTATATCAGTGGAGAACAACGAATATAGTCACTATGCAAAAGAAGGGGAAATCTGTCTTACTTGACAACCAAAGAGGAATCGCTCTGAAATGTGCACTGCTAAAATTGCTGATTAACATTACCCCGCACAGCCGCATCACCTTAACACTCTCTTGCCGAGAAGATCTGTGAGCGAACAAAAAGTGACCATCGAGGCTTGTGCATTACATACAGACATGTGCAAAGACCCGAAAGAAGACTGCATCCATCATGTTCGTAGATTTTAAAAGTATTCGTCTCCTTCAAAAGAGCTACCATCCCAACTTTACTTTTTCCTATACCCTAGCCGCTTTTTCGGCCTGGGATCGGCACGGGATTTCGCGATCTCGTAGTACAGGAGAAATATTTTGTGGAATCAAAGGAAGTTTTTGCGCCGCACTTCAACTACGGTGTGATCATTGCTGATCTGTGAGATGAATTATTAAACATGCAATTGCAAAGTTTCATTTACTCCGATTTTCACGCATACATGACGCCCCTGTCGATCGCATTTGAGGGCGTAAGTCATGACGGTATTACGGTCAAGCACTTATCTGTCTTAATCTTTAGCTTTCAAATGCTAATAGGCTTGTGCAAGTATTGTTCTGAGGCCTTCCTATTAAGCAAATCTTTGCGCCGAAATGACAGCAATCAAGTATTCTATATTCGTATGGGAATGAAAATTGAAAGGTCAATGCTTCAAAGTCATCCGCGGGCCAATTTTTATCTCACCCACATGTAACTGAACTCTATATGGGGAAATAGTGCCGATTGTACAGATTTGGAAAATGCCTAGAACTTAAAGGAAATTTGCGTTCACATTTGCGATAACAACAAAATTGTAGCGATATTTCATTTTCTCATTTTCATCTTTGCCTTTCTTGTGCTTTTCCTGTGTCTTTTCCAGTCAACAATAAGAAATACGAAATTGTTGTATGATATTTTCCTATCAAAAAATGATGAAACATTTCTATAAAAAATCTCCGGCTAGCAATGCTTGCATGCCGAGTAACATGCTATAACATCCTTGAATGAAGCCATAGGTGTTAACGTGTCTCAAAGTTATGTCAAATAATCAGGAATACGAATTATAAATACAGAAATTCAAAATCAAATTATGTAGATATCAGACCTGGAATCATAGAAAATTACGATGCCATAGAAAGTCTGCTATTGTCTACTTCTATGTCTGGAATTGACACTTACTCGATTGCACAAAATGCCATTGAGATACTATTTGACTACAAAAAATACAACAGTAACAATCCAACATCTGATTTCAGGTCAACAATGTACCGGCGCTACGCATCCAAAGATTGTTGACCTGAAATCAGGTATTGGATTGTTACATTGAGAACTGTTGTTCCTATTGCAACTATTTATTGTTGGCAAAATCGGACTGATGTGGACATCAAGATATTTGTATATTTCTGTAAATACATGCATATGTACTAGAAGCATCATTCCATTAAATGTTGTTTGTTTTAAGTAAAGAAATTCATGACTGAAAGCATAATTAACATTTTCAGCTATTTCCTATAACAACAGAGGTATTGGTCGTGCCTCTGCGAGATGCACTCGGACGCTACGAAACTATGAAGCTTGAAAGTCAAGTAAGCTAATATGTTTTCCTGTTAATGGAGAGGTTGATTATTTAGAGGTTAATTCATTATCAACATGGCTCGGCACATTTTCAAATTGCTAAGCATTGATTTATGATTCGATGCCATGAACCTAACCACGTTCGCATTAAAGCTATCTCACCCACCCACACCGGCCTCTGAAGCTTATCGAATAATGATGGGCACCTATCCAACCTTTTAACGGTGCAATAATTCTATAACCCGTGCTTGACTGGCAAATATTTTGTGATGATCATTAATTTTCACAAAAGAGTAGAAAATGATATTTAGGACGCTTAGACAGTTAAGGAATAATAATATGCATATGCGTTCGTTTCATTAATCAAATTTTCCCGTAATGTTGCTCCATCCGTTGACATAAGATATCTGTCGAAGTTTGCTCCTGTTTCTACATCATTGTTCGTCTTCTATATTGGACAACTATCAGAAGTGAACTCGATGATAATCGGTAATAAGAAATTTCTCTAAATAGTAACAGGTACCAAGTACTTGCATGAAGAGATGAATTGTATTTTTCCTCGTCACTGCTGGAATCAGATTGAGCATTATCTTGTTCATTGTCTTTAAAGCGGCTCGAAGCTTTTGCGTGCATGGCTTCGCACAAGGACGATAGATAAAAATGTGAGCTCGCACAATACATGTAGAATATTGGGCCGTAACTCAATACAAAACACAAATATTCTCTTCAAGTACTGTCAGAGTTACATGTATTCGTTTGTATTCGTAACTTTTTATTGTCATCACTCTCAATGACCTTGACACTGACCAATCACAGACATTCGCGTCATGCTGAATCATTGAGCGCGTAATTTGAGTTTTTACTTATCTAACTTATGCCTTAACTTCTATGCTAATGTTAATCGGTGAGTTTACTCAATACAATTAAAGAAATTTCCATGCGAGCCATTTTCACACAAAGTTAATTCGGTTGTTTCGGTAATAATTGGCGTCGTATGAGCAGTTCAAATTCAATCCAAGTTCAATTCAGTAACTTCAATTACATATTCCTACAATTCAATTCGAGATAGTACATACAATTAAATTTCAAAGTAATGAATATGGCTCCAATGACTCAAGGTATTGAACCACTTAACATTAAGGATGTAGACGGCTTGAAAAATTGGCATAAGCGATTTGAATTGATTTGCAAACTCACTAAAAGCCTGGCTGAAAAAAACAAGACAGTTTATTACCTGACTTGCGTAGGCAAAGATGCATATGATCTTTTGGTTGATTTATGTCAGAGGACTTAACGGTAGAGGCACTGCAGGAAGCCATCACAAATCACTTGAAACCTGCATATTTTGAGGCCACTGAACTTGCAAAGTTTCACAATTTGATACGCCGTTCAGATGAAACTTTAAGAAATTTTTTGCTGAGATTACAACAGCAATCTGCAAAGTGCAACTTTGGAGATCAGTTGGAGGTTGCCTTGCGTGATCGTGTTATTGCGGGCATTAACTATCCCAGCATACAGAAAAAGCTACTGCGAATAAAAAATTTGATTTTTCAAGAGGCTAGGACAGAGAAAAATGATGATATTGATGCAGTGTTTAGTGAAACTTTCTGTCCTAAGAATTCGCAAGCTGTCTTATTCCATTCCGAGAGCAGAAACTCGAATTACAAGAATAGGCCAAAAGTTCAGCGGAGTCAGATGTTCAGAGACTCTCAACATCGACCTCAACCAAGTTTTCAAAGGCACTACCACAAAGCAAATCAAGTTAGTTCAAACAAACCAAAGCCTATCGCCACTGCAGCTAGTGCGACAAATGTAGGATCTTGCTTTTCTTGTGGAGGCAAGCATCTCCGATCCACTTGCAAGTTTAGGAACGCTGTTTGCCACAGTTGCCGGAGAACGGGTGTGCAAAAGGTGTGCAAGTCCAATAGATCCAACGTGGTACAGTCACACGTTACCTCATGCGCAGATGTTGATACCACGCTGTCTGAGTACTTTCAAGCTCTAGGAGTCCTTTCAGGTGACAACTATATAATTCAGGATGTGACATTTTCTACTGGGATAACCCGCGAGTTTATTCTTGACAGCGGATCTCCTGTAAGCTTCATGTCACTGGAAACTTTTGACAATCTACAGTATCCACGTAGTCAAATTCAGCCTACTTGCACTGGCATTACAGGTGTCACCCGAGACGCTCTCATTGTGGTTGGCGAAGCCCATGTTGACATCATAAAGGACAATCAGAAATTTCAAGTTTGGTTTGTCATAACTAGGGATAGTCCGCCTATTATTGGTCTCGCCGCGTTGCGTGGTTTGAGGTACGACATGAACAAGTTGATCAAGGAATCTGGCCAGAACCTTCGCAGCTGTATCAACCTACTTACGAATCCAAAGTCCACAAAGCCTCAAGTTGAGAGTCCAAGTCCACTCAGTCCATCCTCATCGATTCCACATCCTAACTCAGTTAATCCGCCAAGTTCAGTCAATGATCCAAGTTCAATACAGACCACCAATTCTTCCAGTTTTGCACCTTCCACAAATGTTCAGAATTCAATGCAAATATCTCAACAAGCCGCGGAAGTCAACATTTGCCTTTCCAGCGAAGTCCGCAATGCAATCCATCTCTGCAGCAACTACCAAGGTGGTATGAAAGTTGACCCGGTTCACCTCGAATGCTCAGCTCCACCGAAATTTTGCAAAGCTAGACCTCTCGCGTTTGGAATTCGTGACGGAGTTAAGCAAGAAATTGACAAGCTAGTTGATGAAGGTATACTGTCTCCCACTAAATCAAGTGCCTGGGCTACCCCAATTGTTGCGGTTCGGAAAGCCAACGGGTCATTTCGTATCTGCGGAGACTACAGCATTACAGTCAATCAAAGCCTGAAGTTGACCTCTTCCACTACTCCTGGCATGGAAGAGATGTTTACAGATCTGCAGGGTTGCTCTTACTTCTCGAAGATTGACTTGACCAATGCATTTCTACAAATTCCCCTTGCCGAAGATTCAAAGGAAGTAACAACGATCAACACGAGTTGGGGACTTTTCCACTATAATTTCCTTCCATTTGGCTTGAACATTTCGCCAGGGTTATTTCAACAAACCATGGATGCAATCACATGCAAGCTCAAAGGTGTAAAATCCTATCAAGACGATCTCCTGGTCCATGGTCACACCAAAGAAGAGCATGATGAAAAATTACTCCAATTGTTCGAGCGCTTATCAATTTTCAATGTAAAGATAAACTCGAAGAAATCAATTTTCTGCGTGAGAAAAATTCACTACCTTGGATTCGTCATCAGCGGCAGTGGCATTTCACCAGATGTAGCTCGAGTCAATTCTGTCAAAAATGCTCCTCGTCCTACGAATGTGAAGGAGCTTCGAAGCTTCCTAGGATTCATCCAGTACTACAGCAAGTTCGTTCCTCACTTTTCCACGAAGGCTGAACCCTTATTCCAACTCTCCTCAAGTTCATCCGGTACATACGTGTGGTCTTCAATTCACGACAGTTGTTTTAACAGTCTAATTGAGCAGGTGGTGAATGGAATCAAGTTACAGAGTTTTCAGCCCGGTTTGCCCTGCACTGTCATTGTTGATGCTTCTGAAGTCGGTCTTGGAGCTATTCTAGAACAGAACGATCTTCCTGTCATTTGTGTGTCGAGGCGACTCAGTCAAGCTGAAAAGGTTATTCGCAGACTCAGAAGGAGGCGCTAGCCATCAAATGGGCTCTCCAACGCCTGCACAAGTTCGTTTTCGGTTCAAGGTTCAAGATCATAACCGACCACAAGGCACTCGAGTACATATTTTCTCCATCAAGTTCGGCTTCAAAGACAACTTCAAATATGTTGCAACGCTGGGCACTCGAAATTTCTGCCTATGACTACACAATTCAGCATCAGCCAGGAAAACGCATTCCACATGCTGATTTTCTGTCCCGCTATTCGAGTTTTGGACCGGTTGAATCCGTTGACAACTTCGAATGCTTTACAACTCACCCACTTCCATTCGATCGTAACTTCATCATATCAGAGACAAAAGCCTTTTATGGTTCCGTGCTTTCTGGTTTGCGAAATGGATGGTCTCAAAGTGCGAAGAAAAGATTTCTGCAGCTCTACAGACATCGGGAAGAGTTGTCAATAGCGGTGGATGGTGTAATTTCCCTCAATGATAAGATTTTGATTCCTCCTGCTTGTCAGAGCTTGATGCTGTCTCATCTACACAACGGTCACATGGGACGGGATAAAATGAAATCTCTTGCAAGATCCCTATGCTGGTGGCCTAGCATCAATGCCGACATCAACTCACATTTAAGCAGTTGTGAAAAATGTCTGCAAGTCAAGCCCAAGACACATCCCAAATGGACTCCGTGGCCCAATTCCTATTCGCCCATGTCAAGAATCCATGCTGACTACTGTGGCCCCTTTCTGAACAAGTACTACGCGCTGGTCATAGAAGATAGCTACAGCAAATACCCAGAGGTTTTCGTGACACAATCCGCCAATGCAGAATTTACAAAGATTGCCCTCCGAAAATTCTTCTCCAGGGAAGGTATCCCAAACGTACTCGTTACGGACAACGGGACTCATTTCACTGAACATGGACTACAAAAGTGGCTCAAGTCAGTTGGGGTCATTCAGCTTTTCACTGCTCCGCGACACCCCTGCTCGAATGGTCTTGCCGAGAGGTTCGTTCAAACAATCAAGAACGCAATCAAGAGCAGTCAGCTTGCAACTCATGAAGATCTGGAGCGGACCATCGACAACTTCCTCATGCAATACCGGAACGCCGAGCATGCGACAACCAAGAGAACTCCTTCGTTCATGTTCAAAGGAAGAAATCTCAGGACTTCATCTGCCCTGGATACCACTGGAGTGATGTTCTACCGAGGCAATGACAATCGTCCTTCTAAAGGGGTCATAGTGCGTCAAGTCGGATGGTGGAGATTATGGATGAAGATGACGGGACTTCGCATACTCGTCACATCGACCAAGTCCACATTTCAAGATCTAACTTGGAAAGGGATTCTCCAAGCTCAAATACATCGAATAACATCAGGGAGAATTCAGGAGTTGACAGAGATCCTCAGCCACGAGATGATGCGTCGGAGACAACTTCCCAAAGAAGAAGAAAAGTTCGTGTTCCTTCTCACCTTCAAGACTATGTCCTTAACTGAAGGGGGAGAAGTTGTCAGAGTTACATGTATTTGTTTGTATTCGTAACTTTTTATTGTCATCACTCTCAATGACCTTGACACTGACCAATCACAGACATTCGCGTCATGCTGAATCATTGAGCGCGTAATTTGAGTTTTTACTTATCTAACTTATGCCTTAACTTCTATGCTAATGTTAATCGGTGAGTTTACTCAATACAATTAAAGAAATTTCCATGCGAGCCATTTTCACACAAAGTTAATTCGGTTGTTTCGGTAATAATTCATATCTGTCTTATTTCGATCTGCGAAATATCTACGTACATGCAAGTAGATAGAAAGGACAAACTGACATATTCTTTTACCATCTCAAGAATCATTTGCGCTTCTTTGTGGAAGAATGCAGCAACTATCAGTTGATTTTAGTGCGTGAGATGCCAGAATTATTGGACTGGAGGAATGTCATAAATGACCAAATGGGATAAAGCGTTACCCCAGAGCTGAAATCATACCGATTTTCAGTGTCGAGAGCTGACAACATGACCTATTGACACGTGGATGCCTGGTCGTGGTCGTGAACGGTTTAGTCTGGCGTGAATTGGCTCTGAAGAAGTGTTTTTGGTCTCTGTAGTGTGTTTTCGGTGGTTACCCTTGGAATTTTTTATATCAAATTCTCGGTCTCTGGCTTGTGCATCTTCTCCTGGTCGTTGCCTCGTCCGAAATTGTCCCATTCATTCGCTATTGTAGAATATGTGTATTGTGATCCTTCTTCTTCATGTGTGAATTGTGCTCCTCGATTGAGTGTTTGCGGACGAGATACTTTGCTTGTCTGAAGTCGTCGTCATAATAAAGTCGATCAAAGGCAACAGCTTTTCCAACTTTTACGGTTATCTGAAAGTTATCAAGCGCATTGAAGTGTCTGCTGTCGTGACGTAGTGGACGTGAATAGCTCCATCATGTGAAAGTCCTGAGTTCGAACCTCCTGAAGTAACTTTTTTTGCGGTGCAGCGACATGGACAAACCTGAAAGTTCTGAGCTATAATGCCACTAGTATTCGTGGAAAGTTACTGGATTTCAACAGCCATTTTGACGCTACTTCTGAATTCCAGATTATTTTCATAACCGAAACTTGGCTAAATGATAGTGTGCTTGATGGAGAAATATTATTCAACTCAAATTATGCCATTCATCGAAGGGACAGAGACATTTCGGTATTAAACAAAAAAGACGGTGGTGGAGTATTGATTGCTATTGATTCTAGCTACCCCAATATTCGGAGAAGAGATCTGGAGTATGATTGTGAGATAGTATGGATTGAAATTCCTATTCGACAGAGTTCCAGGAAAGTTTTTGTAGGCACCGTATATCGGCCTCCATACGCGGATTCTGCTCTTATTAGCAGTTTGAAGAATCTTTGGAAAAAGTATGCATCACCGCTGGCTGCAACGATTCCATCCTCCTTTTTGGTGACTTCAACATGTCTGATGCAAAATGGATAAAACATGATATCCATGCTGTATGCGCGAACCGTTTCGATGTATGTACGAAATCGTCCCGTCTTTTGGAGATTTTCAGCAGTTGTGATGTAATACAGCACAATATCCTACCAACATGCAATGATAAACCGCTTGATTTGGTCGTTTCCAACGGTGTTCAAGTAACAGTTGACTATACTGACAATCCAACATCATCGACACATTCAGCCCTGGAAATTAGTGCTACCATTACTCGTTTTTCACGTGTTTCTTCTACTCAACGAACCACATTCAATTTCAGGAAGGCTGATTTCGATCTGATCCGTCTGGTGTTTTCATTTTTGTGCTGGAATAATCTACTGAAGATGTCAGATGTAAATAGTGCAATGCAGTCATTCTACCAAGTTGTTTATGCTGTCTTGAATGAGTGTGTACCGATAGTTACTTTTAACAATCGACAGTATCCCTATTGGTATTCTGCAGAAATGATTGCTTTAGTCCGTGAAAAAGAGAGAATGAGGAAGCGATTCAAGGCCTCTGGTTGTAATAAGGCATCAAGTGAATATCAAGAGTTTCGACGTCTTCGTTCTGAAGTCAAGACATTCCAGAAACAGTGCCATGCAGAGTATGTTCAACGTGTGGGGAATGAAATTAAAAGCAATCCTAAACGTTTTTGGTCATACGTTAAGTCTCTGAGATCAGATAGACGAATTCCGAATGTGATGACATATAATAATTCCCGTCACACAACTTTGAATGCCATTGCTATGGCTTTTTGCAATTACTTTGAGTCGGTTTTTATCATGTCTGCAAATATCCTCCCTGATTGTGACATGTGTTACAATATGACTCAATTCCGATTGCCAAGAGCGACGCCTGATCAGATGAAGACAGAGATTTTGAAACTAAAAAGTAGCTCGGCTAGTGGCTATGGGAACATTCCAACAATATTTCTCAAAGAATGTGCTGAGTCATTATGTATCCCTTTAACATGGATTTTTAATTTATCAGGATCCACTGGGGAGTACCCAGATCTCCTAAAGATGAACAATTTTGTGCCAGTTTTCAAGCAAAAAGGCAGTAAATCCTGAGTCTTACCGTCCGATCTGCATACAACCTGTCATAAGTAAATTGTTTGAAAGAATCGTGAATGACGCGTTGAGAGATTATATTCGTGGCATTGTATGTGATGAACAGCATGGTTTTTGTCCAACGGAGTCAACTACTACCAACCTTCTAGAATACAAAGACTTCATATCATCTGCTTTTGATGATAACTCACAAGTTCACACCATCTACACAGATTCAGCAAAGCATTTGATACTGTATCTCACGAATATCTGCTTCTGAAGATGAAAAATCAATTTGGAATTGATGGCATGAGCATACGCTGGTTTCAAAGTTATCTTACTGGAAGATTTCAACGAGTCGTCTTGAGCGGTGTAGAATCACATTGGGCTGCAACAATATCTAGTGTACCTCAAGGCTCCATACTAGTCCCAACATTATTCATAATGTATGTAAATGATATTCCTTCTTATCTGCAAAGTAGTCACTGTCTGATGTACGCAGATGATCCGAAGATCTATAACAGGGTTTCATCACTGAGAGACTGCATTGAACTCCAAAATGATCTAGGTCATTTGTTCAGTTGGTGTCAGAAATGGAAACTGTCACTTAATTTAAGTAAATGTCTTCATGTGAATTTCAATTTGAAGCGTAGATTGAGTATTTCCTATCAGTATTGTATCGGTAATCATGTATTAGAAAGTGTTTCAAAAATCAAAGACCTTGGGGTTTATTTTTCTTGTAATTTGTCCTTTACCGACCATGTATGGTTTGCTGTGAATAAATCCTTCCGTATGCTAGGCTTCGTGAAAAGATTTTCTAAATCGTTCCATGATGTTCACGCGCTTAAGACTTTGTACAACTCATACATTCGTCCTTCGTTGGACTATTGCTCTCAAGTCTGGTCACCTAACACTATATGTATGATTGCAAAAATTGAAAGAGTCCAGAAACTTTTTGTAAAGTGTCTTTGTTACCAAAGTCATGAGAGTAGTGCGTTTTCTTACGAGAGTTTGTGTCAACGTTTCAAACTTACCACTCTCGAAAAACGTCGTGATGTTTTTGATGAATTGCTATTTCATAAAATTGTTAACCAAAGAGTGAATAGCAATTACTTGAGTTCAGCAATTTTTCTGAAAGTGCCTGTGAGACGAACCAGACGTACTGACCTATTTACATCCAAAGGAAAGTGTCGATTTCTCATTCGGAGACATGATTTTGTTCTTAGAGTCACTCGAATGGCCAATCAACTTCATGACATCAACTTTTTACATGACTCTGCGTGTTGCATAAAGCGAAAAATATTATAGTCTGTGGCTTGTGCTCCTTTGTATTTCTGTCTTTATTTCCTCCGTTTATTTTTGTCTTTTTACTACTCGTATATTTGAACTTTTATCAATCGTGTATGGTGACTATTGCTGGCCTTTAGCTGTTGTCATCTTTCAAATAAATTCAAAATGTAGCGATTAATTACACTGCAATTCGGCTGCAATGATTCCCCTAATCAAGCTTGGGGTTATTGATTGATTGGGTTTCGGCCCGATTGATTGGGTATGGGCTGATTTCCGCACTGCTGATTAGAATGACATGAATGCCTCAGTGCAATATATTTGGCGTTATGGTGCTCGTGTGCACTAATTCACTCAACTCTGGATTGAAAGTGCAATTCAGAATTTAAAGTAAGTTACCTTTTATTGACAGCATTTAAAAATGGAAGTGGCTGTCTATAAATGAGTGCACATGAAAAGAATGCAAGATTGCTAGTTTTTCAGAATCTCGAAAAATATCTAAAATTACTGATAAATACTTCATTCAATGGAGCTAGATTTCTATAGAAAAAAGTTTTAGTGTCATGTATACCATTCTGTTTATTTATATTTAATGATGGATCTCATCAGCTTATTGTCCTTTCAGTGTCAGTAAAAACTGTCAGCTAAAGTTACGCCTTGTTAAGCTTTAACTGCCACTTTTTGCTGTCACTCATAGGATAATAAGCCGATGGGATCAATGCATGTCTCTTTGTTACCATTCATTAAAATGCTATTGTTTGGTGGCACATGAAGCACGCTTATTAAAGGATGTCCTTGCTTCCATTGTATTTAGCAAGTGGTGGATAAGGTGCCTTTCATGGTGTTTTGCGGATTTATGTATCCATAGATATTGTATACCCGCCTTCATAGAGGTCGGATTACTAGATATATCTTCTCCGACCTCTATGTCCGCCTTATTCAATTGTCACTGATAGCTGTAATGCACTGATTGTACGCCCACTTTATCCCCACATTGTTGTCCCCATTTTCCAAAACACTGATAACTAGGCAATGATACTATATTGCAGTGAATCTACATGTATGTATGTAGCCAGAAGCTTCCAGACTTCTGCGTACAGGAATCATAGCTGAATTATACACAATAGCAATCATGCCTGGCTTTTTCAAGCATCAATGATCCGTCGAACCGCTCTGCGGCCTCGGTTGCTTCGACTTATTGATGTTTTCAAAATCTAGGCATGATTGTTATATTTTGTGCCATTCTTTTTTGATTCATCATAAACGCACCCTAAAACTTCATTTTTCATTTTCGTTTCAGTCAATGGATAAGTAAAGGCCTTGGTCAGCCGAGTTTGATGATCTCCCAGTCGGCAGCACTCACAATGTTCCTCGCGAACCTTCGCAAATTGGAGAGCAAAAAGTGACAACTGATAATGTGGTCATGAAAATCGACAAAAATCTTCAACTTTGGAGATGTAGAACGTTTTACTCCGTTGTTGCCTTGTTTGTCTTCTGCTTGTAAACATTCCCATTCTTTGTTTCAATACTGTTGTCTGTTTGTTATATTTGTGGTTGACTGACGGAATGGAATCCGGTAAGAATCCACAAAGTCTTTCTTTATGACTTCTTTCAGTTTCCTTTATCATTTTAAAGTTCGAAGTAATCAAATTATCTTCTCAAGTTAATGTGATGGTGAGCTTACATGATTTTACTCCCCTCGGCGTTCCCAAATGCATAATTTGACTATCATTCTCTCACACTCTCTCTCTAGGTAAAGCTTTATTTTCTCACTAGGATAGGCATGCAATTACAAATAACTCAGAGTGTAAAAAAATCATAAAAACGCATTACAATCGCGAACTGAATAAACAAAAGGAATTAACATAAAATAAAAGAACACTCAAGGATATCATATCATATGTAAAAAAAGAGGCAACGCCGATAAAGGAAGGGACATGGAAAACAACCGATAGATGAACTCGCGTGTGGCTCAGCCAACCCAACACCAAACAGTGGTGGACACCGCCCCAAAATGTGGAGGAATGCCTAGTAGACAGATGTGACGACTATCTACCGTCGAGGTGTCACGCTATCTATCGAGGTATCTATCTATTTCTAATCTGTCTATCTCTGTCACCACAGTATTCACAGATTTCATAGAATTTCTGGTAAGTAGTCTGCAAGCAAATTTGTAACCTAGACGAACTGCCTAAACTAGCTAGCCTAAACTAGACGAAGGTGATAGTAGCTGGACCTACTTCGTGTTTCCACAATGAACACGTTGTTTTCCTCGATTTCTGGGCGTTTTCCGCGAAAAAGAACGAAAAAGTCGGAAATCATTATTTTTTCAATACGGCTTTGGTTGAATAGCTATCAAAATTCAGTACATTAGTATACTGTAGATGGCCGCACGTGACACAGGTAATTTACAAAGAAAAACTAATGAGCGATAAATATGGAGGTGTGTCGCATACATTTATTGAATTGGTGTCTCCATGACTCTACTATGCGAATAGAATGCTGCATTAGGTAATAAAGGAATACTGCATGATGCTAAGGGAACTGCGGAAGCCATAGGCATACTTTGATAATGCTTACACGGCGTCGTGGACATATCCTTGTGTTTAAAGTTTAAAGTGCGTTAAAGTTTCGGATCATGCGGTCAATGGATCAATGAAAATTTTTTAAGATCTATTAAGATGTCGTTAATAAATTTTCCGTCCGTTAATCTATGATCTATAGACGGATTGAATTGCAGCTTATTTTTAAAGGGAGTGACGAAGTGTGATTTGGCCAGGATTATCGTATATTTCTATCAAGATAATCTTCCAGTTTGTGATGTAAAAGCAATGGGGTAACCACATACCAACAGAAGCAATATCGTAGTCTCTATACTTTTGGGCATATTGGTATTTGTACGTATGAAAAATTATGCTCATTTGTCTGCATGTATTGACATGTCATTAAAAATGTGAGTCCTTCTGTGTGCCTCAATATACCTAGTAAAGCGTGTACGTTCACAGTAAAATAGACTATTTTGAAATTCAGAACATGATGGGTATTATGATTTAGACCTTGAACTTCAAAACAAAGTTTTATAGAAGGTTAATGAAGGTGAACAATATACAATGAAGTTAGGAATGCAAGCGAAAAAGATCCGATTGCAATGCATGTCAGAAAAACAGGTTCTTGAAAATCTGCAGCTTTCAGTTTCAATTTTTAAAGCTGAATTTAATTTGTCATGTCTTTAATAGTCCTTAAAGGTGAGGCATAGGGATGTTTCTGAAAAAGTGTGTGCATTATAGGAACTTTAGGTTCGAAACGTAGGTAAATGAGATAAACCGAGTTTCCATCATGCGCCTAGTTATCATAGCAGTACAGAAATATCGAAGTAAAACAAAGCGCTGTTTTGAGACCGGACGATAAAATCAAAGGGAAATAGTTTTCTTGTTGCTTCATACTTTTATTATCACAATTATGCGAACTTCCTATAGCAACCTGGGTCAAAACTAGACGACTGTATTTCTTGCTAGGAAGCTACCAACCTTCAACGTCACCATTTAAAGAAATTTGTCGATCACTTCGACAAACGTTAATGCAGATGATTAAATACGTCATACATCCTTAGGATTTGTACTTATTTACGTAATGTTTATACCTGCAGCTGTTTTGTTTTCATTGCTTCAATAAACTTCGGCAGAATGACTTCAAATTCATGAGAAAAATGAGTAAATCTTTCATGAATACATTTTAGGTTGTCTTGTAGGAATGCAGTTGATAAAAGCAGAAAAAAACTAGATAGAATCAATATTCACGGGCGTACGTGCACACTTTGATGATAGAATAACAGGATACGTTTGATTGCAATGTGTGGGAAAAACGTTTAAACTAGGGGCCACTGTATACTCTGTACTTCAACAACACATTATATGTAAACTCCCAGTTCATTGCAAAGTCTTAACAATTCGCGAAATCAGGTGTACCGGATAATAGAGCCACTTTTCGGACATGAAGTTAGATAGATTACCCGGATTCTATTGTTAATACCTGTTACTGGAAAATGACAAGTTTCCGAAATATTTTACTCTATGCCAATCTACGTATATCAAGGCATAGAGCCAATAGCAATTAGGGATGCGTTCATGACCACAAGTTCTGTCCTACAAGAGTCAGTCAGTACGGCTCGGAAGAGTCTAAACTTGCCTCTAGCGAACAAACTGAAGGACTTCCTACAGCTACTCTGCGGTTATCTATCCTGGCTTCGCCGTGAGGTACTTAAGGTACATATACAGTATTACATATAGAAAAACATTCTACAGTTCCAGTTCACGTGGGCATAGGAAAGAATGTATTGCTGAATCGAACTGTTTCTTTGCTTATAAAAGTACCACGCAACATAATTGCAGTCAGGCGGCAATTGCTTTGCACGTATGGAAACATGCTTTATACGTATAAGCGCGGTATTACTGCACTATTCTGATTGCTCCAATGATGTAACTATCAAAATCAGGCCCCTAAACTCTTCGTTAATATCTATTTTTCTGCTTCAGTTGAATTTTCAACTCTCTGCTCAATAATTAATCTTTCTATTTCTTTGTTAAGCCCTATTATATGTCAATATTGAAATTTGTCAGTCAACCATAATTGTTACTCCTTGTTGCCAGTATTTTCCATTTAGTTGAATTTTAGGCCATAAATGTATATTTTTCCTACAAATGGCGCCTGTATTGTATTTGTTCTTCCATTTTCACTATTTCTCAGTTGCAGATATGCTGTTACAAATCATCAGCATAAATCTACGCCAGTTTGTGGAATATTAACGAAATGAAATGTTGTAAATTTTGCCTTCTTCTGCACCACCTACCGTCCAGAATAATTATTTGATTCGCAAGTTACAAAAGATTGTTATATTTCACAATACATATATTTATTACCTCACTGTTATCATGGTTTTGCTTTTAATAAAGGACTGGAAGGCAGGCGTCTAAAATCCACTGGAATTCTATTGTGTGCTGTATTAAGAAATGTGCATTGTACCTATGAAGGCAGATGTCGTGAAGCCAAAATCAAGTCTTTGCTGTCACATCAATAATTAAAGGTTAAGTCATGATCGATTACGAGCGCGAAGCGCGAGTTCTTTATCACATCGAAATGCGTGGTCATCGTTTAAGTCCTCAGGGAATGACCAATGAATAGCTTTCATTTACTAAGGTGACTGATTCTAGCCCAATGATGTACTCGTTGACAAATCTATCTAGCTGAAAAAGCGTGCGACTTTTGTACCACTATTGTGTGCAAGCATGAAGCTTAATTTCTATTCTAGAGGTCTTACTGCTATCAGTCT
This sequence comes from Prostheceraeus crozeri, assembly GCA_907163375.1. Lineage (NCBI taxonomy): Eukaryota > Metazoa > Platyhelminthes > Polycladida > Euryleptidae > Prostheceraeus > Prostheceraeus crozeri. Next base: position 64,115 of record CAJQUW010002077.1, on the reverse strand, counting down.
CTATGCAGTCTACGTCTTGAAACAGTGATTTGATGTTTTGCTATTTTTGATGATTTGAAAAGAATTTGATGCAAACTAAAATGGCTGAAGCACGTTTTATAGTGTTGAACAAGCCACAAATCAACCATAAGCATGAACTGATCTAACGAGTCATCACTGCCCCATCACTTCTATATTTATCTAACTGCCTGTATGTTTACTTACCCCTTGATACTGTTCACCGTGACGAAACGCATCGGGGAACTTTATCATATAAAATTAATAATCGTCTAAATTGAGTGTCTGCAATTTACATCAGCCTGCATTTTCAGAAAACTGTCGCGATTAAACGGTCTAATTCAGTAAACATAGCCTTATGAGCGCCAAGATTACAAAACGCAATGTAGGCCTACCTGCACAATGAATTTCGAAATCACAAAGAAGTATTCATTGGTAACTGACTTTGGAAAGATTTATCAATAACGGTAACTAGATTCATTTTACTACTATATTTTTATATTCTCAACACTGCATATTTGCGAATTGATGAAGTCTTCACCCCTAACTAGTGCGGTGGGGTATAAATTCTCAAATGTTACGCTCAACGTTGTCTTGTAAATTTTCTTGTACCAATTGACGAAGCTTTCTGCTTCGTGCTTTCATATTTTTGTGATCAAGTACCTTATGGTGGTATTAGTTTTTATACAGATACTTAATCGTGATACAATTTCTAGGGACTAGTTCAGACAGTGACTATCAGGCTGTGCAATATTTCAAGCACAAGCAGAGACAACGCAATTCATATAATTGCTCCATACAAATAGTCTATCTTAAATAGATTACAGTTGCTAAGTAGTGCTGCTAACCACAATCACCTTACAATCGAATTACTCAGCCCCAGCGCACCTGGCTGCAAGGCAAGAATCAACAAGTCTCCCAAGGGAGCTGCATTCTATAAGATATATTTATTATTTATTAATAAATATATATTCCCATGCATTCTATAAATATTCAATTGTCGATCTTCATAAATGGCTAGATTCATGATTTGATGTTCGATATGTCGTCGGTGTATTGGTAAAAGGCTTTTTGTGCAAAATTTTCAAAAATTATTTTCTAACGCAGAAATGTTCATAGTTGTATTTTACGTCATGTCCGACAAGGATATCTTCAAAGTTATCCCCCGTCCCACTGGGAGGCGTTTTTCAATCCCCTGGAGAAGTTTTTGAATATCTTTTAAACCAAGCAAGCTGTGGCCACCAGATTTCTAGCAGCTTACTGTCTACGTATTTTGCTTTTGAGTTTTGACGGAAGGAAAATGAATTTCGCACTATACTTTCTATATTGGGTTTTTCTTCCCCTGCAGAAACTAAATACTAAAATGTGCGATTTTTGTGATATTTGAGTTGAACTATTGCGGCAACAATTCTTGATTAAATAAGTTCAGATTACGTAACAGGCTTCCTAGCAATATAAAGATATTAACAAATGCAAAGTTTTTGAATTTGAAATAATCTGCTTATTATGTATGCATGTTTGAAAGTTGAAATTCAAATTTCAAATATGATTTTTACTATTACTGTACGTTTTAGTTCTGCTTCTAATCAGCAATTATTGAAATTTTTCAGACTCATGTTGATTTTAGCGTCAGTGTCCCGATAAAAGTCACCGAATTGGGTTGTTTCTTCATCTGCAGAAACTAAATACTAGCATGTGCAATTTTAGTGCTATTCGAGTTGAACTAAAAGTTTGAATCATTTCAACTTTGACTTCATCTAATGGAATTATGTTATCTCAGAGCGATTGGCAATTATCACATTATCATCTTATTGACCACATTGGCCAGATTTTTCGATTAGTGTATGGTTTATTAGTTTTTGTTGTCATTTTCCATTTCAAATAGTGCAATGCAATCCATGAAATTTCCTTGATAATCAGGTTAATTTCCGTTAAATTAGAGTACCTGTTAAAGCATATATCTTTTATATCTAATAGACATAGGATATTTTTTATGAAAATTAGCTGAATCTCTTGATATACAATTTTCCTTTGCATGCTGACATTATTTTTTGAATAGACAATCTGCCTATTTATATTTCTCTATGGATAAATCCCTTCGGCTAGAAACCTCAGCATCTTGAATCCTGTCTTGTAGGCCTTGCTTGTTATAAAGCGTTTATGAAATATTTAGCTTTGTGCATACTTCTACAGCTCCTCTCCCATGTCAGCTTGAGATGCTAGGCTTTCGGACTATTTTACTCCGTTAATTTCAAAATTAATTGATAAGTATTCGTTCACTCTATTTCATGTTGAACACGGAAGTGAATAACAAATCTGCGGCATGACGATGTTAGTACAAAAGATCAATAGTCAGTTGATCACCAAGGCAGATGTAAAGTGAACAAGATATCTTCCTGAACACAAAAGGTCGAATGACTGTTTTCCGTCCCCGTAATTTTTCATTTATTGTTTACCTACGAGGCATTGTGCATTAAACGGTTCGCACCGACTTTGTGTTCACAAAGATATACTTAGCACAATTGAAAACGCACCACCTGTCAAATCCAGCTAATTCGAAGTAAATCGCTTCGATTGAATATGGAATGAAGGACGCACGCTAATTGACATAGATATCTGCACGACGGCAGTCTGGTGGTGGGATTACGCAATTGTTCAGACTGAATTACTGAAGCAAGCATAATTATTACCGAATTACTTAGCAAGCATGTGTTCAAATTGAACTTCGATCATAAAGTATAAAATTACCGACTTATTATGGGAAATGACGGTTTTGTGAAAAATCTTAAGATGGTGCGTCAAATGTCTGATGCCGAAAGATGGCGTGCTATTGGCATGCTTGACGCTGGAATGTCCCTTCGGGCAGTCGGACGACATTTCGGTCGTTCGCATACGACGATTGCCCGACTTCTCAAGAAAGCGAGAGCAAATGGTACCGTGGCACATGCTGGCGTTGGTGCAGTTCGTCACACAACTGCCAGAGCTGACCGGCGATTGCTCAGAATGGTGCGAGGCAATCCCACACTCCCCACAACTCTGCTACGACTGATGTGGGGCGAAAGAAGTCGCAGAGGCAACATCCTGAGCTCGGGCACCATAAGTAATCGGCCTCGAGAGCAAGGAATTCGCTCAAGGAAGATGCGCAAATGCCCCAGATTAACACCTGCGCATGTGGCACGAAGAGAGCGGTGGGCGATCAAACGAGTTCACTGGAGACTACCACAATGGAGACGTATCATCTTCACTGACGAAAGTCGGTTTCGTCTGTTCCGCAATGATGGCCGCATTCGTGTCTGGCGTGTGCCACGCCAAGAGATGCTGCAGCAACACGTCCAGCCTACTCATCAGCAACAGGGGCCATCCGTTCACGTGTGGGCAGTCATCACCCTGACGGGCAAGACCGAGCTGGTAGTGCTCAACACGAACGTGACTGGTGAGCGTTATGCTGAACTGCTGCAAACGCATCTTCTGCCATTTGCGACTCGAACATTCGGAGACATGGCCAACTGGATCCTGCAAGATGATAACGCACCTTCGCATCGTGCATACAATGTGACGCAGCTGAAGGAAAACTTAGGGATACGGACTCTTCGCTGGCCATCATGGTCGCCGGACATGAACCCGATCGAGCACGTGTGGGATTATCTGAAGCGCAAAGTTCAGCAGCGGGACCCGCCTCCGCAAACACTGCGTGAATTACAAGAGACAGTGGTTGCAGTTTGGCAACAAATTCCTCAAAATTTTCTGAGACGGTCGTCCTCAGAATGCCGCGACGAATCAGTGTCTTATTGACTGCTCGCGGAGGTTATACCCGCTATTAACTTGTACAAGTATAGATGTTATGTTTAATAATTATTTTTCTTAATCACTTTACCTCACTACGATCGAGCGTGCTGGTCGTGTGTTTCTCGCTCTCTCGCCACTTGGGAATATATCTATCGTTCTGTGGATTTAAAGTGTCAATTTCTCTCTTTTTTGTATCGTCCTTGTCGTCAGTCATCGCTTATCATCATCCTTGTGTCATCGTCTGAAATTATCCTCACATTCCTTCGTTATTCGCAAAAAACTGCATTTTCTTACTACGTGACACGGCAGCGTGAGTGTTTATCAGCAGCGCACTTTGTCGTTCTGTTTGTGGACTCTGCTACGTCTTCGTATGTGTTATGCAAGCGAATTCCGTATTCTTAGAATAAGTGTGGTCTGCAATCAAGAGCTGGTATTGCCTTGCTGGTCTATCGGTTAAGTGGAGTATTTCAGGCTGAAGGAGCTGAGGTCGAATCACCATGCGATCACGCAGGAACGGCAGTGTTGACCTTTTTTACATGACGGAGACTGAGCTGAAGGAGAAGAAGTTTACCAAAGACTAACTTTTGGATGCTTTTATCAAGGTTAGGAGTAAACAACCTGCATCTTGTGAGGAGTCCTCGATAAAGTCTCCGTCACAGTTTCAGCTGCTTCGTGAGATGGACAAAAAGCTGGACACTTTAATACATGAAAATAAGTGCCTACGTGAGCGGGTAGCCGAGCTGGAGAGAGTGTCAACAGCGCAAAGTGAGATGCTTGAAAGTTATGATCGTGCCCTGAGACGAAGGAATATAATCATTCATGGATTGAAAGAAATAACTGGTGCCGAAAGCCTGGAAAATTCCGTTGAAGCTGTTATGAACGCTCTGGATATTGATCTCAGCATCGAAGATGATTGTGAATCTCTGCAGAGACTTGGAAAATCTACGAACGCGAAAATCAGACCTGTTCGTGTTGTCCTCAACGATCTTCAAAAAAAGACTCTGATATTGTCAAAGGCCAAATCTCTTCGCAATCACCGAGACCTAAAAAACACTTTCATTAGTTCCGATCTGACGGCTAAGCAGATGGCTGCAATTAAATGCCTCCGTGATTATCGAAATACACTGAGAGATAAGCCTGAAAATCGGAACAAGAGGATTTATATCTGGAAAGGGGCGGTTTATATTGACAATCAGAAAGTGAATGTGCCAAATTTTCATTAAGTGCTTTTACACTTCAAGCAACTCCGGGTTTGTGTGACATGCCACCTGTAAAAGACAATGTTGATGGAAAACATGCCGCAAATATTCCACATGTATCTTTGCTTTTGACAAACGCTCGTTCAATCCTGAAGAAGTTTGACGAATTATGCCTTTTGCAGAGTGTTTACCAACCTCTTGTTATTGTAATTACAGAATCCTGGCTAAATCATGAAATTGACTCCAAACTTCTCCATTTGAAAAATTATTTGATATTTCGAAATGATCGGGAAAATCGTGTGGGTGGAGGAGTTTGCGTCTGGGTGCATGAGAGTTTGCGACCAAAAGCTTTGCAAGTGCCCCAGCAAACCAATTTCGAGTGTCTATTTATTCATATGTCTGTATCAAATTGCCTCTTGGTCTCACTGTACTTACCTCCGTCCATTTGTATTCCTGATCAGATGCGTATCAATCAATTTGTATGTGATACAATAGATGCTCATCTACTCAGTTTTTCTGACTGTGAATTAATAATTTGTGGTGAATTTAACAATTTCAACTGTAACATCTTTGAGGTCAACTTCAATCTCATCAATAAAGTCATCACTCCAACACGTGGAGCTAATATTCTCGACAAGATATTTGTAATGCAAGATTCATCTTTTGATCTAACTGATTGTGTAATTATTCCTCCCTTGTCAAATTCTGACCACAATTGTATCTTTATTCGGGGTTCTAAGACTGATGTGTTTCATTCTGCGTGTAGTGTCAAGGATTTCCGAAAATCTAACATTGAAAGCTTTATGAGTGCTCTTTCTCACACTGATTTTAGCGAAGTGTACAGGGTTTCATGTGTTGACGATAAGTTGGATTTGTTCTACTCATTGTTCAGATCGTGTTGTGATGTAATTCCCGAAAAGCTTGTGTACTTCAGCTCATCTGATAAGCTTTGGATGACAGCGAAACTGAAAATTTTGATAAACGAAAGATGGTTTGCTTTTCGTACTAAGAATTATGCCAAGTATAACTGCTTGAAAGACAAGATCAAAATTGAAATTTCCAGGGCCAAAACTGCATGGGCATCGCAATGCACCATCTCAACAAAAAATGCATGGAGTGTCGTTAATTCACTCAGAGGCACCAAGTCAAAATCTAGCCTGCAGAGTACCACATCTCAGTTCTCCAACTACGAATGCTGTGACTTTATCAACAGGCACTTTCAGTCCTTCTTCGGTGAGGATGACTGCCAATCTTATGAAACGACAACAATTGCAAATTCATCTGAAACATGGTGCCCTCTTACTGAGCCATATGAAGTCTACGAGATGTTGCTCAGGGTCAAAGCGTCTAAATCAAGTGGAAACGATGATATACCCAACCATCTTTTGAAGGAGGGTGCTGTATTTTTGGCTGCTCCTTTATGTCATATTTTCAACTCGTGCATTCTTGACAGAGTGATGCCAGCAAAATGGAAGCATGGTATTGTCAGACCAGTTCCTAAGGTTGCTCAGCCACTGATATGTGATCTACGCCCAATTACCCTATTACCTGTAGTATCGAAGATTCTTGAGCGAATCGTATTGTCCAGTGTACAGAAGATGCTCCTCAAACATGTTGACAAAGACCAATACGGATTTATTCCAAATTCCTCAACAACGTGTGCCTTACTGCATTTGCACGACAGAGTTACAAAACTCCTCGACTCCGATAGAAATATTGTTGTCGCTTTTGTATCACTCGATTTTTCCAGGGCGTTCGACACACTTTCACATGCTATTTTAATCAAGAGACTACGCTATTGTCATCTTCCGCCAGAATTCATTGACTGCACAGCGTCTTATCTTTCTGACCGAGTTCAATCCGTAAAAATCAAAAATTGTGCCAGTGTTCCTGTAAAAGTTACGAGTGGCATTCCTCAGGGGTCCATTCTCGGCCCCATTCTATTCATTTTTTACATAGCAGAACTGATTTCGCCTACCAGCAATTACATCAAGTATGCTGACGACGTCATGATCATTCAATAAATCACGCAAGATGTTGCTTCCTCAGTCACAGAGTTAAACGCCAGTGTTGATACCGTCGCCGAAAACGCCGAATCTTTATCTTTAAAGCTTAATGAACAAAAGTCGAAAGTTATGTTATTTCCGAAGCATCGGCAGTCTGCATCATTACTGAATGCAGTGGCAGTGAAAGACATAAGACGCGTAGAGAAAATGTGCATTCTTGGGGTAACTTTTACCAGCAACCTTAAATGGGATCATCATATTGATGAAATATTGAAGAAATGCAACAGCAGACTGTACGCCATTAGAGTTCTGCGCACTGCCGTACCAAGAGACGATTTGCTTCAGGCCTATTATGGATGCTTTTGTTCATTTATAAATTAAGTAAGGGGTCAAATTTCTTTCGTGATAAGCATTGCTCAATTTTGTCTTGCTACTTGGACTTTAGAAACTCATACACTTAGATTGAATAGAATTTGTTGTCTATTCATTATCATCATTAGGACTAATTTAATGACAAAAAGTATCGCTGATAACAATGGTTGATGATTTCATGAAACAAGCTCGCAGACCTCCATTGTGTTCCGAAGCAAAACTAGCATAAATATTGTCCTTTTGTTTTGTAGCGTTTTGATATCATATTTTGCGTGCAAGTGCACCTGAAATCTCCAACCATGCGACCACCATTGCAGATAAATGTAAATTTGATTTCCTATCCTTTGTTAAGTTAATTTCTTTCGTGATAAGTATTGCTGAATTTTGTCTTGATACTTTGAAAAACCGTGCACTTAGATTGAATAGAATTGATTTCAATAATGATAGTTTGATTGTTTAATGATCATATATTTCTACTTATAGGCGCAGCAAGAAGTATTGCAACTAATGAACGATAAACAATGACAACTAGAGCGTCGTGCAATAAACATGTTATAGATGGAATCCGACGACATTATTTCTGGCCTTTGCATTATTAGGCCTAATTTAATAATAATAAGAATAGCTGATGACAATGTGATCAGCTTTCGACCGAAATGCGGATTTGTTAATTATGCGCTACTCCTGAATACGATTAGACGAAAAAGTTTCAATGGTTTTACAGTTTCAGCAATGAACTTATTGACTTCATATTTCTTTGCCACATCTAGAAATTCGCGATGGTATTTGATTAGTCATCAAGAATCCTTTAATCATTCAACAACCCTTAATTAGAAGTCAAGGAACCCTTTCTTCAATGGAGAGCCAATTTTTCCATAAAAAAACGCTTCTAAAATTTAGGAACCCTTTAATGCAAAATCAAGAACTAATATTTGTTCTAAAGCATCTATCTACAAAGGTTTAGACATGTACTTTGAAGCACTCACAGTCTTACAACGATCATCTTGATATCATTTAAGTCAAGAAAGGGTTCTTGTACGAAAGTCAGACAGAACAAGCGACAAGTGAAATGCAGTGGTTCACAGCGTCGTTTGCGACCATTAAATCTAACGTTGCAATAACTGTGATCTTATGCTCATCACAACCCATCAAAACGTCATTTACAATACAATTCATCACACTTTCCGTGGGCAGTGGATTATTTAATAGAAAGTTTGCTTCCGAGATGTGTGGCGGATCAAAATTGTTGTCAGACAGTATTTTACAGAATTAGAGTGATTCTGCCCTCACAAATTAACACACACGAGACGTAAACAGCGGTTATCAGCCGCACACTAGTAGCAGTAGTGTGTTGGTCTTTCACACACGCCGTCTCAATCATCATAGAACGTCAACAGAAGGGACCCTGCTCATCCGCAGTTAGAGGCTCATATAAATGGGAATTGACACTATTCATTTCTCATCGGGGAAGGATGTAGAGGAACAGACAGTGTTCTGGAGGAAGAACTAAAATCTCCTCGTCGTCCTCCAAGACCTTATCTGTCACATCCTTCACCTGCCACCACTCGAAATCCTCTTCAGCATCGGCAGTTGTCAACAACAATCCTTTTCTTTCATTCCATACTTCGAACAAAGGTTTCTCCCCAACTTTAGAGACAGCTCTTCCTTGTTTGATGCTCGTCGTGTCTGGACATCGTTGGAAAGTTTCCGCCACTGTTCTTCGCACCTTTCCGATCGTCAGTGGAGTCGTCAATTTCAAATCGTAGAGACCTGATCTGTCTATTAATTCTTGCGTGAAATCCCGCAGATAAAACCGAACTGCAAGGAATAGAAAATGAATGACTTTAACTCAAAGAACTTAGTTGAAGGTTTCATTCTTTTAAGCGAAACGTTTTGTGGATAAAATAATTGGAAATCATTGCAGAATTACTGATTGCCCTGAAGATATACAGTTTCAGCCCGCAGGCCGTAAGCCACATGCGATAAGCATTTCACAATGCATTTTCTCATCACAAATGGTACAAGCAGGTAGAAGAAGAAAATAGATGATAATATTCTAATTTTTGTAAGAGCATGAACATAAACATTTGGGAAACACAGCACATCATGTACAACAAACGATACTTTGATGAAAACGTGAAATCTTTATAACGACGGCCTTTTCTTGAAGATCATCGCCAAAGGATTCCCAGCCGGATGACTCATGGTTTATTGTGGGTGCTTCCGTGATCAAAGGCAAGTTGTAGCTAATCGTGTGTGCAAGCTCTCATTAAAAATTAAGTGATGGAACTCTATTTGCGGCTTCCGCCTAATGGCTTCCGTGTGCAAATCTTTGGAAAACTCCACATGACATTTAAAGGTCACACCATGAGCGATTGCACAAGCGCGAACTGACTGACATTACTTCCTCGATATATAAGTTGTACGACCAATAGAGAATCGGACCGAGTGACCAATGATTTCTGAAACCGTTTCCAAACTGTCGACAGGCAGAATTTCTACTGTCTAATTGATGAGTGGGGTAGCCATCGAGACAGGTAATAGGAAAAATAGCGCAAAAAACACACTTTGGTGGGCTCGAAAAATTTATTATAGTCGCACGAGTTTTCAGTCCACGACCTTCCTCGGGTGCTTGAAAAGAATGACTGGCCATGCATTTACAGTGCTAAAAGGAGTGACATGAAATCTATAGTTGTCAAGCAATGATATCTCTATGCACACATGTACTGACAGCTTTGACACAAGGTGACACAATCACAGCTTTGACAAACAATAAAACTAAAGAATGAAGATATGATGAGACATGCGTATGTAAAAAAATGATAAATGCACCAAAAGATAAGGAAAGGAAAATTATAGTACTGATTAGTGAAATAAAAGAAAACAGAAAACATAAGGCAAATGTACATGAATATTATACTCGTACATCAAGCTCACGACCAATGCAACCATTCATTGTCTGATTGCGTCTTATACACTCAGCAATAATGACAACTGCACATTGAAATTTCTTTCTTTTTCATTCACTAAGACATCGCTGATCAATCAATTGATTTGATGACTATTCACGGCCGCAGTAGCGACAGCTGTCAACTTCTAACCGAGAATATTAAAAACTAATTAATGATCAATGGTTCATATATTATGCAATCATTGCCGGGAGTTATAATGGTATATTTTCATTCGAAAGCCCATTGAGCATTTGATCGTAGGGTTTGAAATGTTGATTTTACTTTGTACAATAATTATCTTTAATATTGGAGGGTTGATGGGAATTTAGTTTCAAGAATATTTAAGACGTTTGCTTTTAATTATTTTAAATTATTTTAATTATTTAACTATTTTTCTTTTAGAAGATCAACTTAATTTTTATAATATTATTAGACCCTAACACACCATTTTTATTTAGATTGGATATTACAATAATGCATAAACTACATGTACATGTAAGTAAATAATTCAAGATTATCTATGAAATTAGAAGCACACACGAAAACTTTTTAAATTCCAAAAAATATTACTTTATTTACATGAAGAAATGTAAGAAAAATTCAATATCGCGTGTTGAATCCACGGGCTAAAAAGTACACTTGTTACACGTCGAGGCATTCCCAAAATAAGTCGCCGAATGTAGGTTCGAGGCATCTCATTCCAGCAGGTGGTCAGCGCCTGTCTCAGTTGTACTACATTTTGTGGAGGATTTTCCATCATAGTGATCTGTCTTTTAAGATAACTCCAGACATGTTCTATCGGATTCATGTCAGGAGAGCGCGAAGGCCCAAATCCGCTTTCAACTGACGAACTGATGCTGCCCTATGAGGAGGGGCATTATCATCCTGGAGAACACAGTTGTCAACACCATTGAACTCATTTTGCATGAAAGGGAGGACCCGTGTTTGGATCAGATCCCTGTAGCTTGATGCTATCGAGAAACACCAACTCTGTACGGCGATGCATTGTTCTACCAGCCCATACATACAGTGATACTCCTTGACGATCATTTTGTTGAACATGAGTATTCCAAAGTTCTTGTCGCCAAACACGTATGCGTCCATCGGCACGAAAGAGGCGAAATCGACTTTCGTCCGTAAAAGTAACTCGTCTCCATTGCGGCAGACGCCAATGCACGCGCTGGATTGCCCAGCATTCCCGATGTGCCACATGAGCTGGACTTAATCGTGGCATGTTCCGCATCTTTCGGGACGGAATCCACCCTCCTTAAGTCGGCGCCTTATAGTCTGTGCACTTAATGTATTGCCACGGAAGCTTTGCTCTCCCCACATAAGACGCAGTAGGGTAGCAGGCATGGAGGGATTGCCTCGAACTATTCTCAGCAGACGCCTATCTACTCGGACAGTCGTTTGCCGGCGTTTTAGACGTTTTGAAGCGTGCTCAACGGTTCCACTTACTCGGGTCTTGATCCAAAGATTTCGGATGGTGTTGGGAGCTCTACCAAAATGTCTACCGATAGCTCGATAGGAACTTCCGGCCGTCAGCATCCCAATAGCTTTCCATCGTTCACCGTCACTCATTTGTTTGGGCATAATAAAAATTGAGATTTATTGTTTGATATCGTCAGAAGAGGTTAATAACTGCACAAACACTATAAGAAAGGTCTGATTAAATAGTGATTTGGGACCAATAGCGCACAATATGCGAACCATTGATCATTAATTAGTTTTTAATATTCTCGGTTAGAAGTTGACAGCTGTCGCTACTGCGGCCGTGAATAGTCATCAACTCGATTGATTGATCAGCGATGTCTTAGTGAATGAAAAAGAAAGAAATTTCAATGTGCAGTTATCATTGTTGCTGAGTGTATGTATTGCTTCGACAGACTTTCTATTCTGTCTAATTGGTTTGTCGGTTTATCATAGACTCATAGCGCGCAATTTATACCCAAGATGTTGCATTTAGGCAGAAATCCATGACTCAGATATGAAACATTCTTTTTCCATTTTCCCTTATATTCTCTATCTTTTTGTCGTGTTTTCTATTTTTTTGTAGCTAACTTCATGATTAACTATCAGTTGCTATTGTTATGATGGAGAGAATGGACTTCTATGACACAAAATGATCAAGTACGCCTTTAAATGTTATCTCTGTGGACATTGCAATCCAAGAACTTGTTTGCTTGGATATCAGCAGTTCAGACGGATCTTCTAATCTTTGAAATGATCATCTTACTGCTATGATTACTGCTTCTGATTATAGTAGCCCTTGGAAGCCTGTTTCAAGTGGCGTTCCACAGGGTTCGGTTTTAGGACCGCTACTGTTTGTCAGTTTGATCAATGATTTACCGAATTTTTCTAATGCTTATGTGATTGCATATGCTGATGACATAACTTTGCTGCATCTTGTGGATCATAATGCTAGCTCTTTTCAAACTGATGTGGATGATTTTTGTGCCTGGGTTAGAACAAAAAAGCTTGTGATCAATGTAGACAAGACGAAATGCATGTCTATTTCAAGAAATGTGTCAAATAAACCTGTGATGAATATACGTGTAAATGACTCGTGTATCGAGCTAGTTGATTCGGTCAAAGTGCTTGGTGTGCATTTTGAAAATGACCTTCGTTGGGACAAGCATTTTAGTGAGCTACATAAACGGCGTTGTCGCACCATGTCTTTTATTAAGAAACTCAGAAGCAACCGCAACAAGACTGCTGTTATCTGGCAAGCCTATGTCAGCTTGGTTTTTTCACAAATTTGTATTCATGGCCTGTAATATGTGACCTTCGCCAGAAACACATGAAGAAGATTTACAAAATTGATAGATTAGCGAGAAGATGGGCAGGAACTGGACTGCGGAACAACAGTAATGTGCATGAAATGCTTCAAAGACTTTGCATAAAACTAGCCAGGAAAGTTGCTAGTAACAGATATTGTCACCCGTTGTCACAGTTTTTCACCTTTCGTAGCAAAAGCATGTATATCGACAAACAAGAATAATGCTCCCTGTTAAACGTTCCTCTGCACTGTACAACAATTCTTTTGTAAAGTATTCAAAATGTGTTTGAGAAGTTGTATCACAAAATAACGTCATATATCTCTTCTGTATTGACAGTGAATAAAGCATTTTTTTCTTTTTTTCTTTCCTTCTTATGTATCAGGGAACAAATTTAAAAGACCTCTATGTTTGAATCCATTCATTTTTGTACCTAATCGGCAATTACACAGAAACACTTTAATAAGTATAATAGTGTCACAGCACTTGCAAAGAACTCGCATTTGTCATACTTGTCTGTCTCATAACTGTTGAAACAACATCTGCAAACTTTTCAGTCAATACAAATACATACATCCATACATCGGCATCCTACTCTACAAAACACTCATTCGCACAAAATTTACATACGCTTCACCAATACTCACACTTATTAAACCCACTTCTTGGCGACCACTTCTCCACACAGAACATCGCGCTCTTCGAGCAGCCCACCGGAAAGGCATTAGAACAAGATTAACATACCTCTACTCCAAATTAAACATGCAAACAATATCAGATCACTACATCACAGTCGGCAAAAACACACTTCACAGGTTTATCAAACACAAAAATACACGCATCCTACAAACACTTTTCAACAAAAACTATAAAAAACACATCACATACTGGACACCACCACTCGACCACATTTTCAATGCATGTACCACACAAGAACAGGAACAAATTAAGTCAACAATAGAGCAGCTCATTCAATAGGACAAACAATACATAACACTTAATATGACCCACATACCTATCGACCCACTTCTAATCATCAATATTATCAGTTTACTGTAGATTCTGTATATAATCATATTCGGTGACGGCAGTATTTGTTAAAAAAAAGCGAAAAGCAAAAAAAATACAAAAACAAAGAACAAAAAACAAAAAAATCACAAAACAAAAAAAGAATAAAAAAAGGAAAAAGGAAAAACTCTGTACATATGTAAATATCGTCATTAAATAACATCACTTTTTTCCACCCTGGCAACATTCATCTAGATCACACACACATTCATCTCTTCAAACATTCTTCAACATATTAATCACACACCAAAATCACATTTTCCTCCTTCACCTCTGTTTCATTCCCCTAACTGTTTTTGACATGTACATACTTTGTTCCGCATGCACTTTTGTACGTATTTGTATTGTTGATATTTCTGTATTATGCGCCCAGGATCCTGGGGGGGCCCTCCCAGTTAGGGGGGGGGAAAATAAACTTATTTTTCTCACAACTGTGGCTGTAAGCGAATCACGTGGATTGTGACTTCCTACGCCGCTTCTGTGCGGAAAGTACACGCTATTGTGCGACAATTTAATTTATTGAATTGTTTCTTTAAGATGTAAGTTGTTTCATCTAAAGCAGATTGACTTCTCGTGAATACATGAACATTTCTGTAAGCGTAGAAATCCAACTTTTCAGTTTGTTCGAGATTCTGGGACTAGAATGGACAGCAGCTGTTTTCAAAGGTAATTTCAGCTGATCAGCCAAGCAACGATTTAAGTCATTGTTAAATGGATCTTTAGAACAGTTGATTTACTGAATCTTGTCACAGTTGAAAAGTTCTCGCCGTATTGCAAGTTATTTTATCAAAATTTCTTCATATCAGGACGGCAATGATAGCTACCGTAAATAATGACAAAACATTTTTGTCAATAAAAAAGTATGGTAATAGACACTAACAGGTTACCTTCCAATTGTGAAACCTATCATCTATTCGCATACTCCGGAAATTAGCAACGAATAATTAATAATAAGTGATGGTAAACTGCAAAAGATAAAGAATTATTTTTTCACAGTCTTCTATTGTGAGTGCTATTTGGTGCGGCCTTGTTCAAAAGTGATAATTTACGTTAATACACGCATTTCACAGGCGGAACCTTCCGCTTTAATATCATCAACATTCAATAGAATTTCTAACTTACAGGACTGCACAGGTTGAGGAGGAGGATGTTGATTTCCGCAATCCTTCTTTTCAATATCTACAGCAAGAGAACAATATTTAAGGAAATTATAATCAAATCAAATTGCAAGTTGTTGAAAAGTCTGTTTCAGATGTAACACTGCAGGGCTACATAGACTTCGGAAATATTCGGTAAATGCATAGAATGTCGACTACACACTGAGCAGCAGTTTTTTTAAAAAATGAATTCAATTGAAGCTCGACTATATCGAATAGAATAGCTCTGGTTGTGTTTTCTGAAAAACGATATGAAAGTCGATGGGACTTCTGAAAACTTCATCATTTTGGCTTTCTATGCAAGCTGCAGCACCACTGAGACGTGACTATAATGGCAATATTGAGAAGGATTATGCTCTCCAAACTATACTTCGAATTATTGTCATAAGTCAATTTCCGTTGTGTCCTCAAGTGAAATTTTTCTCCTAACATCTGCTTCTTTATGCTCCTGCTCCATATTTTATTCTAGCAGCTAGCCATCAAATACACCCTCCTGTAGCAATAAAGTGCCATCAAGCAGATATATTGGCAAATAGAGTTTACCTTAAGTTGGTAATAGAGTAAGTATAGTTTGGAGTTTCCTTTTACGACTTCAATAAAATTAAGTGCATTCTGTCTGTTTTCACATTCTCGTAAATAGATTCAAGTTAGAAGAAGGCAAACAAATATAAACTTCTGAACTAATACAGCACAAATCTTATAGTCTAAAATCTTATTTAGCTAATTCTGATCAAATGCACATGTTTCCGAATTCCACACATGTCAGTAAGTCTGGAATTTGTTTGCACAATTTCCTTGAATGTTTTCAACTTTGAATTCAGTCGTTTTCCAAAAAGTTCTTTTGGCATGCTGAATACATGCGTAAGTAGATGCCTTGGAGAAAAAAAACGCATTTCATCATTGTTGTTCGCATTACACATCATCTCCGG
Source organism: Prostheceraeus crozeri (assembly GCA_907163375.1). Classification (NCBI taxonomy): domain Eukaryota; kingdom Metazoa; phylum Platyhelminthes; order Polycladida; family Euryleptidae; genus Prostheceraeus; species Prostheceraeus crozeri. The sequence goes on along the minus strand of CAJQUW010002077.1, from coordinate 47,873 downwards.
AGCACACGAATCGTCAAATTGCATCTTCGATATATCGATCTTCGATATATATATATATATATATATATATATATATATATGTAAAAAAAAAATTTTTCAGTCTCAGCAATTGGTTTGATATATTGAAATAATTGAAGTGAAAACACATGGAATGCACAAGCGCTTTCTATATTATATATATATAAATTCCAAAAAAAATGACTTGTCAAGGTCCCTTTCACAAGCTCTAAGAGTGAGCAGAAACGATTCAGGGAATAAGATTTCTCAGTTTTCCTTGGAAACTTTTTTGGAATATATTATTTTTTCCATTTTGGATTCTACTATTATATATACAGGCCGGCCATAAAGTCACGCAGGATGTTCAAAACACCCTGTTCCCAGGCATTCTTACCTATACAAATCCAAATACTGTGAATATATTCTCCTTATCATGGCAAATTGTCTGGTATCTCGCGATACCCCCTTGTACAAAGAACTTTGATAAAGATCTGCCTCAAAACAAGTACTGTATTTACGTCACTTAATCTATCTTCTAAGATATAATTCAACTCTTTATTCAAGAAATAGTGTTCCAGAGCAAGTTTTTATAAGAAAAACAACTTGTATTCTATTCGAAATATTGATTGGTAGCGTTAACAAATAAATGTAGTCAAACAAAATGTGTACAGTCTATGAATTCTCAATATGACGACCTTCGTTAAGTTTCAATTCTTGAAGACGAACCAGAATATTCTCACAGCTTCTGCGCAATTCTGACGGGAGAAATGGAGCTCATTTCTTCACAAATTGCCTCTCTAAGCTCATCCAATGTCGTCGGACACCTTTGATACACTCTGTGCTTTAGAGCACCCAAAAACCAGAAATCCGCCGGTGACAGATCAGGCGATCGTGGAGGCCATGGACGATCAAAGCATCGGCTGATAATTCTTGTCTCAAACTGCTGCCGAAGATAATCAGCCACGCACCTCTTTATGTGAGGAGGCGCTCCATCCTGTTGGAAAGTCGTCTTAGAGAGCATTCGCCTTTGTTTCAGCAATGGAACAACATGACTCTGGAGCATAGCAAGATAGGAATCACCGTCAATACTGCCATCAAAGAAGAACGGTGGTAAAATCATTGTTGACGTAAAGCCTCCCCAAACGGTAATCTTTTCTCGGTGTAGAGATGATGAGACAGTCACATGCGGATTAGAGGCGGCCCAAATAACACAATTTCTGGTAAACACACAACCATTCAAATAGAAATGAGCTTCATCAGTCCACAAGATCGAATCAAAGAACCTTGGATCACGCTCACACATCTCTGTGAAGAGGTTTGCGAATTGTAAACGCTTTTCATAGTCAGTTTCCTTAAGTTCTTGGACCCTTTGGATGTGATATGGTCGAAGATGTAATCTCTCATGGAAAATTTTCTTGACAGTCGATTGCGGTACTTGAGTGCTGGCTGCGACTCTTGTAGAGCTACACACCCCTAGCGAGTGTCGCTTCTTCAAATCCGTCAAAGTTTCTTCAACTTTCTGAACTGTGGCATCGGAAACTCTTGGGCGTCCACATCGGGGCTCATCTTCAACACTGCCGGTAGTTTCGAAACGTTGGATGAGACGTGAAACTGTCGTTTCACAACAAGGAGGATTCCTGATACCAGTTTCATTTCGAAAAAGTTGTAATGCTTGTTTTGGAGAGCAATTGGATTGATAATAAAATTTCACTAACTTTATACGGGTCGGTAAATCCATTCTTTTGTTTACACGTGTGTTCGATCGGCTCTTCGCCGCAAGTGATGACTATTCAATCTGACTTTCACTGACTTGATTTCGCAGTGAATAATGAAATCAGTTCAACACAATTCACAAAAATGACAGTTGGATCAGATGCTAGAACTTTAATTGAATAAGAATGAAGGGTTGAATTATATCTTAGAAGATAGAATGAGTGACGTAAATACAGTACTTGTTTTGAGGCAGATCTTTATCAAAGTTCTTTGTACAAGGGGGTATCGCGAGATACCAGACAATTTGCCATGATAAGGAGAATATATTCACAGTATTTGGATTTGTATAGGTGAGAATGCCTGGGAACAGGGTGTTTTGAACATCCTGCGTGACTTTATGGCCGGCCTGTACATATATATACATGTATATATGTGGATTACATGCCATAAATAACTCAATTTGATTATAAATAATTGTTATAAAAATGTGTATATGTTAAAATTAATTCATATACAAGTAATTTCAAATTGATGAATAGGGAATTTCAACCGCAGTAGGGAACGTTTTTTACTATAAGGCCTCTAAAAAGATAAAAAGATAAAAGCGATAAGAAGGTAGAGGCGATTGAAATTCATTATCTCAGCCATTCTACAAACACCATGATGATGTAATGCTCCAGTTCATGCTCTTTGCAATTGTTCTATAGAAACGTCCAGGAAATTTTAATTTTAAATTTTTCAGACCGTGAAACGCTATGAATTATTTTTGATGCGTCTCTGTGTGCTTTAGATGCGTGAACGGGGTAGAGTCTGAGGATACAAATGAGCTCTGAGTATTTAATAATTTTTAAATGTCTTCAAAGCTCTTTCTTTCCTTCTTCTCGTCTAGATTTCAATTTACGAAACCGATCGCATTCACACTGATGACCGCAAATTTTCTTGTCAGCTCGCCTTTTTATTTTTTCGTGTTTCTTGCCATTTTTATCATTTGGACATACAGAAACCTCCGAGTTGTATTCAGGAATACGTACGTAAGGGTAATACACCTGAATAAGTTCTTCTATTGTTGTGATGTTCCGCAGACGTCTAATGATAAAAAGTTTATTGACAGCCTCTTTGCAAATCTGATTAATGTACTGGTCCCATTTCATTGTTTTGTGGATGATTAAGTTAAATAGCTTGCTTGAATGGAAGGTGGATTCTGGCCAACAGCCATCACTTGAATTATTTTCAACATTGAGAACAGTGTTTCATGCTTTCAAGTTTTACTTGAAGCAAATCGTCATACATGGATTTGTGCGCAAGTGGAAAGGTAATCATGAAATCATCAGCGAATTCAAAAACTTTTGAGACTTGAATGGCAGATGTTATGGAACCAATGTGAGCATGGTCCTCAAACCGACTCTTGAGAAGCCTCATATGTAACAAGAGAAACATCACTGCAACACCCAGCATTAAAGATTATTCTCTGCCTACGATGTCTGAAATGGTCAGATAACCATTTGATCCATTTGAGGAATACTTGACATAGCGTATGTTCGAAATAGGGCTACATCAAATAGCTTCATCCTGCAGCCTATCAAAAGCCTTTTGCATGTCAAACATGCTCTTCGATCCGGACGACTCAGAGGCTTTGGGTCAGCAGATCCTCGGACCGGGACAAACCTGAACCCGTAGGACCCGGAATATCCCGCGGACCCTATTTTTTCACGTTTCCATGACTAGAAAACAGTGGGCCTATTTCTATACTAAAGGGGTCCTTGATTCCATCAGATCTGAGGGCTGGACGGTATGGCTTGAGGATTGTAATGTGGATGGACTTCGCTTCTCGATGCACTACGATCCTGTGAAGCTCGCCCGTTGACAATCGATCGTTTAATTTGGCGAAACAAATCCATCTGATCATTTCGTTTTCATTCCTTTCTAGTCCGTTGACATCATCAGTCTTTACGGGACACGTTTCTGAAAATTTCAACGACACACTTCTAACTCATGGTCTTGGTAGACGTAAACCCTTCGTCGGAGGGAGATGCTACAATTTGTAAGCAAAAAGATGCACGAATTCTAGTTCGTGATCGCTGACGATAAACGGCGGAAGGACAATTATTGCATCTCCTGCATTTGAAGTGTAAAATCTTACGTAAGGTGGAGATGTCAGATGTTGACTTTCAGACTTAAAACATCCAATTTTCATTTTTAACAGCTGAAGCGCAATTCTAGGTCTTCCAGCAAGTTGGCCACAATAAAAATATGATTTGTACAGCGTAGAGCATCTCCCACGGGCAACCACGAAGGAGGTCCTCAGAGATGGTTTCTATAACAGACCCTTGGTGGAAACCAACTTCGACGTTGAACTCTTCACTGTAGCATGATCCGAGACTAACTTTGGACCTTGTTTCCTTATACATCCCTTCAACCACCTCGATGGTTCATTTTTTGATCTTCAATTTCCTCATAGTCGATCATGTGACTTTCCGAGGTACTCGGTCAAAAGCATTTTCCAAATCAACACATGCGAAATAAAGGTTCTTATTTTCATTGTTATACTTTTCGTGGAGTTGATGGACAAGAAAAATTGCGATTGCTGTGCTTCTCCTTGGCATGAACCCGAATTACATGGATTTGTTCACGATTTCTTCTCTCAAAACATCATTATGCTGAATATGCTGAACGATGATTTTCATGGAAATACTAGAGTTACACAGCAGTGTCTCGATGTGCCTGCAGGACTGCGTATGAAAAGGGCTAAGGGGGGGGAAGAGTGGTTATGGAAGTTGTTCATTGGATTATTCATATAAATAGATGACAGTATTAGTTTTAAAAGAATATTTCGACTTTGTTTTACCCTACGAAAAAATATGAGGAAGTACTTACTTAGCATGTTTTCCAGTGTTCCACGAATTTCCGCATTTCTGCTTTCGATCTCTTTCCCCTGGGCCAGCTCTGCAGACAAATCTGCCTGAAGACGACCAACTGCTCTAAGCAGATCCGTGTTTGAGTTTTCAAGCTTTTTCCACTTGGCCTGTTCTGCAGACAAATCTGCTTGAAGACAGACAATACCTCCGCGCAATTCCTCATTTCTGCTTTCAAACTTTTTCCGCTTGGACTGTTCTGCAGATAGATCTGCTTGAAGCCGTACAATAGCTCCGAGCATTTCCTCATTTCTGCTTTCAATCTCTTTCCGCTTGTGTTGTTCTGCAGACAAATCTGCTTGAAGACGAACAATACCTCCGCGCAATTCCTCATTTCTGCTTTCAAACTTTTTCCGCTTGGACTGTTCTGCAGATAGATCTGCTTGAAGCCGTACAATAGCTCCGAGCATTTCCTCATTTCTGCTTTCAATCTCTTTCCGCTTGTGTTGTTCTGCAGAGAGATCTGCTTGAAGACGAACAACACCTCCGAGCATTTCCTCATTCCTGCTTTCAATCTCCTTCCGCTTGGGCTGTTTACGAGACACATCTATTTGAAGACGATCAAAATTTCTTAGCAACTGCTTGACCAAAATTTCTGCTCGAAGACAATAAGCAGAGCGTCGCTGAAATGAGCCATTCCCTGATTCAGGAGCCGATACATCGTCATGGGCTTCAACTTCCCTCTTTTGTAAAAGTCTGCTATATTCCAATAACAACCTCAAATATTTCATTTGTAGATCGGTCAACAGATTATCAGCCGCATTATCTGAAATCAATTGGAAAAGCTAAGTGAAATGGGCATAAGGTTTTCGGTAATGTATTAAGGTGTTAGGTATTATAAGCTGAATTAGGTACAGGTGAAAAGCTAAGGAAAGTAAAGAGAAAAATTGCACCCATTTGAACACATCATTCGTTGACGAAGTGAAAAAAATCAAAATCTCATGCGGTAGACAGTCATAGAGTAAGTAACTCAGCAACTCAGCATTATTTAAATCCCCAATGTGTATACAATTTCGATGTCATTTATCCAACTCGAGGTGAATTCAGTTGGAATAGTTTCCAAATATGGTATATGCACATTTATGCAGTTTTGAAGAAATTACAACGGAATCGACAGATCATGATGTTATAGTGAAGAAGGAAATGATATTATTTTGCAGGTCCTCCGTGTCATGACAGCCTTGGAAGGTAATGTTTGTTAAATTAGCAACTCGATGACCTGCTATTGCTTTCATACTGAACTTCTTCTAACTGAATCACTCATACTGAATCTTCTTAAGCGTGATCATTTCATAAGCAACCTGCCATTGTCAAAGCAGAACAACATGATCAAGGACAATGATTTCAATTGACTTAAAAATATGTGAATGTATCCACATCACTATCCAGATTCAAGAAATGAAACATAAATTTTGTGAATCATAAAATCATGCCGATGAAAATTGAATTAAAATATAAATTTCAGCAACGACCGCACTACAAGATCCTGACTTTTTCATGAAGACTTCCATTATAATGCCGTTCATTAGATTTCCTTGATCATCAGCATAACTTCCTCTTAGATACGATGCGTGTTACCAAATATGCATTCTTTTTGATATCCAACTTGTTTCATACTACTTATATGGAGTGTCATGTCGGTAATATATAAGTTGGCAAAAATTTTGGTTTTTCAAACTGCTCAAATATTTTTTGGACCGCAGGAACGTGATCTCCGCAAAAAACTGAATCTTTGCATATAAAAATTTTCACTGTGTACAGATACTTCTTTGTGTCGACACTCTATCTACATATACTTACTTTATGTAGTAATATATATATTATTATATATATATATATATAATATTATATAATATATATATTAATATATATATATATATTATTAATATATATATATATTAAAACTATAGTTATTATTCAATGTTGGATTTGAATGCTGTGTCAGCGATTGTTGTAGATTTTGAAACTATGTCGTAAACAGGCCATAAGTCCTGCGTAGCCTTTCTAACAAGTGATTGGCAAAATGTAATTTTATTTGTGTTGTCTGACAGCGACGAGCATTAATTCATTCATTTAGCGATTAGACAGCATTCTCTGCTTCTTTATCTCAGTTATTTTTTCACATGCAGACAAAAGAACATTTTGCTGAAGCTGTGATTTTAGAAATTGAGGTCAGAAAGGCACGCAATTAACCTTCTTTCACTCATTTGGCGATTTTCACAAAGCTATTGGTCTAGGAGAGGGGACCGCTGGAGAAGGATAAAATTTCAAAGTAGAGCGTCTGAACTCGGTCGTTGAAAAGTATAGGAGTGGTCACTGCTGGGGAGTCAATACAATAGAAGAATGTCTGGCGTATGAGAAAGCTGGCGTCATAGGGGTTATTCGCTGTAAGGTGGTCGCCGTAGGGGGAGTGATCGTTGTAGGGGTTGGTTGTTGCAGGGGTGTGGTTGTTGCAGGAGTTGCTGGCCGTAGGGCAGTGTTTTTTGCAGGGGTTGGTCACTGTCGGGTAGTGGTCGTTGTAGGGGTTGGTCGCTGTATGGGAGCGGTCGTTGTAGGGGTTGGTCGCTGTATGGGAGCGGTCGTTGTAGGGGTGTGGTTGTTGCAAGGATTGGTCGCTGTCGGGGTGTGATTGTTGCATGGGTTGCTTGCTGCAGGGGTTGGCCGCTGTATGGGAGCGGTCGTTGTAGGGGTTGGTCGCTGTATGGGAGCGGTCGTTGTAGGGGTTGGTCGCTGTCGGGGTGTGGTTGTTGCAAGGATTGGTCGCTGTCGGGGTGTGGTTGTTGCAGGAGTTGCTGACCGTAGGGCAGTGGTTTTTGCAGGGGTTGGTCACTGTCGGGTAGTGGTCGTTGTAGGGATTGATCACTGTGGGGGGCCTGTCGGGGGGGGGGACCCACAGTATCTGAAGTTCAAACATTCTGCAGATGCGGTTAACTCACCTTTCTGTGGCAACTTCTTCTCTTCCGCTTTCAACACCAAGGACCGAAGACGACAACAACCAATATTGAGCAGCTGACAGTCATCTTCTTGGTACTGAACTCGCCTTCTGCACCCCTCACAGGTGAAAGTAAGACGTGATACTTCCATTCTGCTCATCCCTGACACATGCGATATGTAGGCAGTTAAGTCTTGGAAGTCAAAGTCCATTTTCCAACCATTGATGCGCCAACGGAAGGTTTGGTTGCCGATAGTCACTTTGAATTCGGGTCGGGTGACCTTCAACCCTCCTGTGAACTCCAACAGTTGGTCTGAACGAAGGATCTGTTCTTTACACTCCAAAAAGAAGTTCTCATTCTCCAAATTCTTCAATTCATCCTTTAGTCGACAAACAGCTGATCCATCCGGAACAGACATCGTTTGTTGAGAGTCGTCTGACAATTGGACCGTTATTTTCCTCATGGCTGTGATAACCGCGTTTTGAGGAATCCCCATCTGCCTGATGGTTTTGTTCCTTTGTAGAGGCCTCCCGTTGTACTGGAAGTGCTTTTCTGATGAATTCGGAAAGATATTTCCTAATCGCTGATGAGGCTTCACCGAGTACCGTCTACATTCACCATCAATTATGACGGAGATGTTTCGGGTCTCTGTGGGTGTATGAGCATGTGATTGCTCGACAGCAAGCAAGACTGTTTTGGAGCCCAGTGTTGTTTCTCCTATCTCTGCGAGTGTGAAATCCTTGTCAAATTCGACGGATCCATCATCTGATTTGAATACAAAGTGACCTAATATACCGAAGTGTCCCTGCCACGCCTGAAGGACTTCGTTAAGAGGAGTTTGAGGAGAAAATCGAAAGATCTTTTCAAGATTTTCATCATCAGCAGAAATTACAACTCGCCAGGTATCTGAAATGAAAGAAACGGACCTGGAGCATGTGAGAACAACACTCAACTTCATCTCTCTATTCTTTCTTTGAAGAGAGTTGTCTCAACCATCAACTGCACTGTTATTCATAAAATCCCAAGTGAGTAGCAAAAGGAGTACTGAATCTGAGTTCTAGCAAAGACAAAGAAATGAGTCCCAGAATCTAGTGCTCTTTGAGTTCGAAAATATCAGCACTCATTTTAGAACTCTAATGGTTCGAAAGCAGAGTACTTAATTCGTACTTATTAAATGCGTTGCATGGAACAAGCACCTCCACTATCTCGAATAATGCCATACATGCATTTAGATCAATGAAATATGCACAGGTTTCAAAGCGCAGTCAGTGAAGTGGGTACAAGTTGGCAGGACTCACAGCACAGTCTGAGAGAATGGCAAGTGTTGACAGTAGAAATTGTGTCCTAGACTGTCATAGAGCAAGCTAACATGAGCAGTGATAAATGGAGAAGGCGCTGGCGCTGTGAAGTGTGAAGTAATGCAATGACTCACCTTGTTCGATGCATCGCTATTATCCTACCTACTTCAATGGAGTGCAATCCTAACACTCAGTGTCCACGGTGAAGTAATGACTCATTTACTGCCTGACTGATGCTTCTTCCATTATCAACAAGATATGCCATGCATTAATACAAACTCGAATGTCCATCGCTGGCTCAGTCACGATTTCACACTTGTATTTCCTTCCTTTTAGTACTCTTAATATTGATGTCATTTTAGTACTGTATAGGCAATTTAGCACTTCTATGAATTTAAATTCGTTTTGCACTTTAGACAGAATGCTTATCAATGGCGTGATTTACACGATGCGCATCAAAAGACGTCCACAATGCTTCAGATGATAACATTCGATTCCGAGTCAGCAGGATGCAAACTCGCTTCGCATTCGCTTTTGACTAGTCTGTTGAGTTGTTAATTGACTGCAGTGAGGCTGGATTTTCAAGGTCTGTCCATGTCCGTTTAAAAATAGCCTGAATGAAATAGAAAAACCCCGACCGAATCTCATTCAGATGATCCCAGTCGAAAACCGCCCACACCATCAACTGAACGCTATATACAAAGCAAGATGAAAGAGAGAATAACTGAAACAATTTTAATCCTGCGACAAAGGCCAGCTTAGAGATGAATTGACCCAATTCCATTTAGATAATGGCTTGCTCACACTGTGTGTCTTTCGGGTGCAATTTATATGTTTAGCGCTATTGCTCCATAGATTTCTCCATGGAACACACAATTCCGTTTCAAATAGCACGAATACAGGCGCAATTTTCATGATCTCCCATAGAACACGTCGAATTTACAGTCGGTAACCTCCAGATGTGTGGATTATCACATGAACATGATTCCAATCATGATTAAAAGTTAATTAATTTCACATTTAGGAACTGCTATGTGAAAATGCTATTGCTGCTTTAATTGAGTCTGACAAACAAATGAATACAAAAACGAGAGGAACTTACCGTTATTCTTCGGCATTTCGAAGCTTTAAACAGTAATCTGAAAGAGCAGAAATATCCAGTTGACGAAAAAGTTCATGACGCCATCATTCACTGTTTACATGAAATTTTATTGATCATTTTATAATAATACAGGATGGATGAGTCAAATTAAATGTCACTATTTTATAAAGTGTTGTAGATCAGTGAAAATCCAACCAATTCTTAAATGCGATATATCATTTTAAACCTCTCAGTGTGGCCAATAATTTCACGGATTTTTCAAGTTCATAGAAATCTAGCAATAGATTTGACAATAATTTTGTTGCCTTTCAATAAAGTTATTCTACGACAAAAATGTGTTTTTCAGTGATGATGCCGGAACGTCGATAGACTTACTAAGGCCTACTGACAGACATCTTAAGACAAAAAGTTAATCATAAAACTATCAAGTGTCGAATGCTTAAATTCAATATTTGTCACCACTATTAAAGAATGATGATTTTGAAGCAAAATAGCTTATAGAGGATAGAGAGTTTCCAAACTATGTTCTGCCTTTGTATGTCTATTGGGCATTCAATGGCTTCAATGAGCCTACATTTTACCTGAATTGCATAAAGTGAGCTTCTAATGAAGTGCTAATGGAATATTGAACACTAGTGACGTCACAGAATTAGATTGTTTAAGCGTCTCACTTTGTTAGAAGTGCAAAAACTGATTCAAAATGATGGCATATGCAGGCACTTAATCAGTGGGCAAAAGAAATTTTTAAAACCTTGCCGAGATAGGAAAAATAGTCGTGCGTCGCTTGCTGATTGCTCTGAATTCCTTCAAAATCCTCCGATCGCCACGATTACTTCAGATTCGAAGAATTCACATCATTGCACAAAAGTTTTCTCGATAATGTTGGATCCTCCGATCATTATTAAAGAAGTTAGCAGGCGCACGAAAAAACGTTCACAGACTTCTCTGTAGATATTGACATCGTCTGTCTCTTTGCTGTTTGATCAGGTTCATGACAGTCACTGAAACTTCGCACAATTTGGTGTGCTTGATGTTGAACTTGTCTGCTCATTGTTTATTTGCTATGTTATTATGTCAACAGATTGTGCCATTTCATTAGCGTTACATGTTCCAATTCTTCCTTTCTAGTCAAACAGAAGAAGAGACGACCGGTCTAATTCTGTGAGTGGCGGTTACTTAACAAGAATAATGTCGATCGATTGGATGTACAACATTTTGAAGTAATTTAATTGAAGAAATAACACTGAAATATACTTGTCCCATTTATTTTTGTCGACCCTGTATGCTTTCAAACCTCTGAGTGTGGCCAACAATTTTGCAGTTAAGAGAAACTCATGGATATGATGGCTTTTAGATTATTCGACGATTTTGAATTTTAAAATTTTTCCTGGTTTTATTGCATGTTGCATGTGTTTCATACATAATGTATCACCATACATTGGACAACTGATTTGTGAAGTTTTTCTCATTGGAAGACTGGCTTCTTCTACATGAAGTCAATGTGGAAATCATTTAAGGTGTTCAATGCCCTTCATCGTAATTGGAGTGGCTATGAGGTAGCCAAGCACTTAAGAGAAAATGGACACTTTGAAATTATTGGAATTAGGTTTGACTCCACTAAAAATGTTGTTTTGTGGGCTCCAAAAGGAATTTCGCGCATGAATCGCTGAATGAAGTCACTACCAGTCTGATAGACTGCGTAGGCCTACTGCGAGGCTCTTCGAAATGGCTAAAAAGGTGGTAGGCGACGTGGAATACAAGAAGCCTGTGGTCTAATCGGCCATTAGTGGCATCAGTCTCCGGCACCTTTCAATCTTCTGGGTACAGAAGTCATGAGGAGACAGGACCGAGGGCCTATCGCTGCCGAAAGATAAGTCGCCTTACTGAGCGGCATCTTGTGACTGTCATACGGTTTGCAAAACATTGGTGAGATGAAGGTGCCTCAATTCATCGAACAAGACTTGATCGACTGTTTGGTGAATCGAATTCCTATTGGTATTCAGTCCGCGAAGTTTAATGACTATTGGCGTGTTGGAAACGCTTGAGGAATCATTATAGAGAGGTGTTGACTGACCAAGAATCTAATGATTTGACCTCTTTGAAAGCAGAAATCAAATGCATTTGACTAAGTGTCAGTCGAGGGACATGCCAAACCCTCCCTTCAAGCATCCCGAAAAGATGCAGAAAATAGGCATTCTATGAAACCAGAAGGGCAATGAAATGTAGAAATCCGAAGCGGCCTCAGATTTCTACGATTTTCCTCCCCGCTGGATTCATAGAGTAGCTTGTCCTCTATATCTATGACAACTGCCCAACAGCCAATGTGATTATACGAATATTTCTATGAAAATTTATCTTGCCCTCCCAGGGGGACAAGGAAAAAGGGCCTGCGACATTTTTCATATCATGGCAGATTATCCTCACAGATTTAGAGGATAAATTGCTGAGAAAAATGCAGACGGGTTGAATTGATTATGACGACTAAAGCTCGATACACTTTCTTCCTCTCTTTGACTTATCATGCCTTTATTTTTACAGTTCTCTACACATAGCACAGAGATCGCACCCAAATTTTTTAGCTGATGTTGGAATATGTTGAAATAGCTTTTCTACAGCAGTTTTGATTTTTCAGTCATGATTCTTCGGTATTAGATATCTACAAAGTCGATATATCTATGAACTTGTAAAATCCGCAAAATTGTTGGCCACGCTGAGAGGTTTAAAATGGTATATCGCATTTAAAAATTTATTGGATAGTCACTGATGTACAAATCTCTGAAAATATGGACATTTAATTTGACTCACCGTGTAGAATCAATTTTATTTGCTTTAGAAACGCCTGAGCTATAACATCTCAAACCATGAATGTACAGCACTCCTCATTTTGCACAGCAATAATGCTTGTTGTCGTCATTACAAACATATACAAACTATGAGCTGATCCCGTTTTCATATGTTTCAAATTTCAATTAGTCCTCTAGTGATCGAAATCAATTGATCAATCTGTGTATTAATGTAATTGAAGATATATTTTTATATTTGAAGAACTTTATTTATAAATTAAAGAAGAATTTTGATTGATATCTTCGTCGAAATGAAAATATGGAATTTTGTATAATTTCTGTTGAATTTCAACGTTCAGGATTGAATGCGTTTTCTTAATCTTGAAATATTCCAAGTCAGGTCTATGAACAATGTTAATTGCAACTCAATTAATCAAATCAATAATTGCAACGCAAGAAATCTCATGTATTTAGTCAGTGACAGCAATTATCGTCAAAGGACGTTAATTTATCGATCCGATAGGATGTCTGGTAAAGGCGGTGGAATCTGCACATGGGTGAAAACTAGCTACAACGTGAAAATGATTTGTAATGAATCAGAAAATAGGAATGTTGAGCTCTTGATAATGCATATTTCTGCGAAATATTGTGATTTCTTGTTCGTAACTCTATACTTTCCTCATGGTTCAAAACTTAGTTTACCTGATCAGCGAACAGCCTGTGAATATGTGATATCTTTGATCGATGATGCACTAAATTCCATCATGCACTGCAATAATGTCACTGGTGATTTCAGTCATGTCACTACAACTATGTATTTTTGAGTCTAATTTCCAGCTATCAAATGTTGTCCAGCAGGCTACGAGGTTTGATGCTATTCTTGATGTTGTCCTTCTCCCCGATATCTTGCTCTCTGAGTTCAACGGTATTGAGTATTATCCTCCATTAGCAAGTAGCGACCACAACATTTTGCTACTTAAACCAAAAACCAAAAATTGCCATTAATGAACCTGCCAATGAAACAGAAGTTATGGATCTTCGTGCGTCCCATATTGAAGTCGTTTCGAGAGTTTTGGCAAATGTAGACTGGCATCATGAATTGCAGGACTTGAGCATTAATCATATGTGTACCAAATTTTATGATATCTTAAAAAATCATCTGTCCTCCATTCCAACTAATAAGATCAAACATTCATTGAAAGACAAACCCTGGATCAACTCAATCGTGAAAGTTTTGATAAACAAACGCTACCAGGCATACAGACAGAAAGATTGGGTCATGTACAGGCATTATAAAGACAAGACAAAGATAGCTATAGAAAACGCAAAATTCTCTTGGGGTGAAAAAATGAAGAAAGAAGGTAAATCTCCTTGGGCAATTTACAAACAAGTTAGCAGCAACTATCAGCACCACAATAAGCAGAACTGGTTAGAAAAGTTGGACCCAGCATCAAATATGGCAACAATTTTGCAGGGATTAAATCAGCAGTTGACAGCGAACATGATTATTGATAATGATGACTTCACCCAACCAATGATATACATACGTCGCACCGTTCCAGTTCAGTATACATGATGTTCTAGATTCCGTGAAGAAAACGAACCCAAAGAGAGGTACTGGATCGGATGGAATTCCGGCGATTATTTGGTTGAAACTGGCGGATGTGTTGGCCTTACCTCTTCTCATGATATTCAATAGCTGTTTACAGTTTGCTGATTTACCAGATTTGTGGAAACGAGCGAATATCTCCCTTATCCCAAAGTCTAATCCTCCATCTCTCCACGCCTTGCATCCCATCTCAAAGCTTCCAATACCAGTGCTAATTCTAGAAAAGGCTATTATCTCACGATTTAAGAAGGAATTTTTGAAGAACGATACTGATAAACAATTTGGATTTAGAAATAAGGGCTCTACTGTTTGTGTACTGTTGGAATTGGAAAACTTCGTTGCTAACAATTTGCCGTCTGGAAATGTGGATAGCGGTCATATCTGTACGCTGGATTTATCCAAGGGGTTTGATAGAGTTTCCCATTTCATGTTAAAGGAGGAAAATGATTCGTGATAATTTTGACAATTTTTTATACACATTTATTGCAATTATATCTCAAGAAGAACTCAACAGATAAAATGGAAAAATAACTTAAGTCCACTGATGCGTGTGAGTAGCGGAATCCCTCAGGTCTCCTCATTAGGTCCCTACATCTTTGCTTATTTTCTTTCTAATCTGGAAATTTATGAGAGAGATGTTATTTTGCTGAAATACGCTGATGACTTAACCTTATGTGGCAATGTGTACAGGAATACTTCGACAAGTAGTTTGCAGAAAGCGCTTCCAATTATCAATAAATGGATGTTCGGGAATAAGTTGCAAGTTAATGAAGAAAAATCACAGCAACTCTTTATTTCCAATCAGAAAAGTCTCAAATCTCAAGCAAGAACACAGGTTGCCTTACCCGGTGTACCGATTGTTGATACAATCAAGCTTTTGGGTGTGGTGGTGGATAGGAACCTCAGCTGGAATGACCACATTCAACAGCTAACAAAAAAGGCATCATGTCGTCTTGGCGCCCTAAGGCTCTTGAAACCATTCATGCCACCAGAGTCCCTCATTCTGATTTATAATGGTTCAATACGAAGTGTACTCGAATACTGTGCCCCTCTCTTCACATCACTTAGAGTAAATCAAGAGAAAGAATTGGAAGGCATTCAGAAGAGGGCCCATAGAATTATTTGTGGACCTCACTGTAATTGCAGCAATTTCGTTCCACTTAACTATCGAAGAACGGTACAAGGGTTCAAGCTATTTACTGACTTAACACATGACGAAAATCACCCCTTACATCATCTTACTCCTAATACACTCCAATACAACGGAAAGTATTGTCTACCAAAAATAACAACAAAACTTCAAAGTGATTCATTTCTGATAAAGATGAGCAAGCTTGCGAACAGCAACTTCCATCTGTGAAATGACCGACAGCACGACATTTCTTTAACTTCATGACTCTCTTCTCAGTTTTTTTGTTTTTGATTGACTTCTTAATGCGATTCTGTACCGTGTTCAAATATTGTGTGGCCTTACGATTTTTATTATTTAGGCCGAGTTCATATAATAAACGGCATTTATTATTATTATTATTATTATACGTTAAATACTGAAGGACTACCTGAATTATGCAAAACATAAACTTTGAAAAATGAGACAAAGACATCGTCAATGAAATTTAAGGGAAAGCTCGAACTTACCAAGAGGATAAACAGGAATTGTTGAAATTGTTACACTTGTAGTTTTGAGAAGGAGACCAATGCAAGCAGGAAGCACAATTAAGATCACACAGAGGAAAGAAAGTCAACAATTGAAATATCCGACCTCTCTACTCGACAATTATCACGATTGTGAATCGTTAGCAAGCGATCGTGCTATACATGATAACTGACTGTTCACGTTGCTATCAGTAACAGAGATAACGCAAGAACATTACGTCATTCACCAATCAGACTAAATGCATTATTACTTTTCTCAACTATTCCATCCAATTAAACAACTTAGATAAATGCAAGATGTATTCATTATCGAGGAGTTGAGGAGGTGATAGAGATTGTCATCTTTTCAGAACCGTGCTCTGTTACTACCTGCATTTTACTCAATTTTATAGCAATTATAAGTTCCTCTCATTGCCTCATTGTTTCAGAAATGACTTGATTAAAATGATAATTTTAGTCCACTGGGGGGGGGGCAATTTTCGCTCCCCCTTCTGTGCCAATTTTGTCAAACCAAGCATCAATCGAGAAGGCGTTGAAAGGGGATTCAGAAAAACAGCATTATTGTTATTTTTCATCCCTTGCCTGAGGTGAAGGTCAAACGTCAAGAAACGCCAATTTTTTTACAAATTTTCATTGGATCACTATTTGAAATGAAAAACGACAAGAGAAACTATGAAGCCATACACTAATCGAAAGATCTGGTTAAGGTGGTTAATAAAATTATGATTATTAATCGTTATGAGATTTCATTATTGTATTAGATGACGTCAAAGGTAAAATAATTCAAACATTTTCGCACATTTGAGTATTTATCTTCTGCAGGTGAAGAAACAACCCCTATCGGTGAGACACCAAAGCTAAAAGCGACATAATTCTGAAAATTTTCAATAATTGACCATTACATGCACAACTAAAAAGTACAGTATTGATAAAAAACCTTATTTGAACTTTGAATTTCAGATTTCAAACATGCATACATAATAAGATGATTTCAAATTCAAAAACTTTGCATTGGTAAATATCCTTATAGATATTGATAGGAAGAATCCTTTATGTGATCTCAACTTATTTCATCAAGAATTCGCAAAATGCATTAGAAGTGAATACCGAAATCAGCCAAAATATTCCAAACATTCACATTTTAAAATAGATCTCACGCGAAAAGTATTATGCCAAATTTATTTTCCTTCTGTCAAAAGTCACATGATACGTAGAAAGGAAACTGTTAGAAATCTGGTGGCCATATCTTGCTTGGTTTAAAAGATATACAAAAAAATCTCCGGGTGGAGGGTTAATACATTGAAAAGCTATTGAATATTCTGAGATTCCAAGTTTGAGTAGAATGAGTTGTCATTTAACACTGTGTTTTATGAAATCTGAAGCCATTTCTTAAGTGGTCAGGCACGACTCACGGAAAAAATTTAGCATCAACATGAAAACCACCGTGGGTTTGAATTCGATTATCACCTAAAAACTTCTCCAGGAAAAATACAGTTTCTGGACATACTTAGTCCATGTAGTCGAGAAATGTCAATTTTAAAATAATTCATCGAGCTATTTTCGAGGAAATTCAAATTTTAAATGTCCTTGATCGTCATTACACAAAGCTCGAGGTCGGCCAGGACTCTTCCTCCGAATGTCATGTTGGATTGGATTAATGTTCGACTGTGCTACTTGACATACTTTGCATGAGCATGATTGAGGGTGTCGTAAAAGTTGGAAATTTGCGAATTATCATAGATTTCAATAGTCGAATTGAAATTATCTTTCTTATAATTTTCCAAAGACAGTCGACAAGTAGAGCAAATAGCGCATGGAAGATGCTCGTCAGAAGGAACAAGTCTGGTTAAACAGTATTCCTCAATCATCTCTAGAACTCGTGATGCAACCTTTCTGATTTCCTTTTAATTGTTGAAACATAAGATGCAGACAATTGAACGATATTCTTCACGCGTCAACTTCGCAGTTAAATCAGCCACGATGAAAAGACATGCAGATCACAATCACGCGCCGATCATTCGACGAAGGAATGTCGGACAGCCGATTGAATGCCGTGCTGAGTCAACAAGGCGTGCGTATGTACACATGTTAGAACAGAATGATGATGAATAACGTTCGCTAATGATCAAGTCAGAAAATGACTCCTGTTGACTGCTTATAGTAGTACTAGGTATGAGATCCGGCGCAACGCTTCGCTAAGCACCGGATCACACTCCCAAATAGATACGAATGGAACTATAAACAAAAAATAGGAAAATAGGAAAATACAAAAATAGGAAAGTACCTTAAATTTATAAAAATACAAATGGGAAAAATACAAAAATAGGAAAGTACCTTAAATTTATAAAAATACAAATGGGAAAAATACAACAAATAGGAAAGTACCTTAAATTTATAAAAATACAAATGAGGAAAAAATGTTTATGACCCAAATGTAATAAAAATGTATAATAAAATAATGATAATTACAAAAAATGAATATGAACAAAAATATTCATTTAAAAATGGAAGATGAAAAAACAAAAGAACCATCAGCCCCTTTATATCCTTCATTATCATATGAAATGGATATAGCAAAACACAAAGATAGAGTCAGATACATGAAAGATAAAGAATCCCAATTATTACTTAGACTAGATCATTATGATAAATTAAGAAAAAGATGGACTATAGTTAAGAATGTGACACAAGGAATTGGCATATTCTTAACAATAAGTTTAGGTGCTCTCACTATTGTCATTTCATCTGGCGTTCTTCCAATTCCTGTTGTTTGCTACTGCTTTAACAGGTACAGGTGTTTTTACAACTTCACTCGCAACAATGATAGATAAGTCTTTAATAAATAAGAAACGTAAATCCTTAAGTAAGAAACATGTACATGTCAAAGTAGTAAGCAAGTGACAAACACTCGACCGGCGCCCCCCCCCCTCTGGCACGGCAGAGTGTCGTGGTCGGCCGCCGTGGTGCTTCGGGTCTGAGTCCCCCCCCCTCTGGAACGACAGAGGTTGTGGTCTGTCGTGGTGTGCCGGCCAGGTGGGTTCCCGTTCACAACATGTTCGCTGACTCCCCCCCCCTCTGCAACGACAGAGTGTGAGACTCGGGTGAGTTGGTCCGACCGCCAGGTTGACGTGGGCGACCGTCCAGGTTGACGTGGGCGACCGTCTAGGTTGTCGTGGATGGTGAAATGGCTGCCAGATTCGGATTCAGCGTAAAATTCTGCATCTGTGGTGTGATTTCCAGCTCAATCGGCGAGAAAAAATTTTTCTTCAAAATTTTAACAGAGTTAAAATTTGGGACGTTTTGGTGTGTAGCGCCCAAACGAAGCATCGGATGAGAAAACGGAGGCCAGATTCGGATTCATCGTGAAATTCTGCATCGGTATGGTGAGTTTCAAGTCAATCGGAGAGAAAAATTTTCGCTGACGTCCCCCCCCCTCTGGACAGCTTGCTTCGATTTTGGCTTCCAGCGGACGGATTTTGTCGTGCAATAGCTCGTTTGAAAGCTAAGAGTGAGACAAATTCACTGAAAGAATCGGCTTGTTCCTATCTGTCTTCGTTTAGATGTGAGACGCCATTTAAGATTTTGGGACATTGGCGAAAAACGACAGAGTTAGAATTTGGGACGTTTTGGGCTGTAGCTTCAAAACGAAGCTTCGGATGGGAAAACGGATTTCAGATTTGGAATCAGCGTGAAATTCTTTATCTGTATGGTGAGTTTCAAGTCAATCGGAGAGAAAAAATTTTCAACATTTTTCGAAAAAACGACAGAGTTAGAATTTGGGACGTTTTGGTGTGTGGCGCCCAAACGAACCATCGGATGGGAAAACGGAGGCCAGATTCGGATTCAGCGTGAAATTCTGCATCGGTATGGTGAGTTTAAAGTCAATCGGAGAGAAAAATTTTCGCTGACGTCCCCCCCCCTCTGGACAGCTTGCTTCGATTTTGGCTTCCAGTGGACGGATTTTGTCGTGCGATAGCTCGTTTGAAAGCTAAGAGTGAGACAAATTCAGTGAAAGAAACGGCTTGTTCCTATCTGTCTTCGTTTAGATGTGAGACACCATTTAAGATTTTGGGACATTGGCGAAAAACGACAGAGTTAGAATTTGGGACGTTTTGGGTTGTAGCACCAAAACGAAGGCTCGGATGGGTAAACGGAGGCCAGATTTCGAATCAGCTTGATGTTATTGTCCAATGAGGATCATCATCCAATGAGAATCAAGCATTTCTTTATAAATAGCGAGCCTTCCACAGTGAGAATCATTCCATCGTTGAATCACACGAGTGACGGACGCACATTTTCTCTCTCTCTCTAGTTCCCTGTTCTATTATCCAACTAAAATGGTAAGTCGCTACTTCCCTCCCTCTCCTCCCTTGAACGTAAACTTAATACAATCTTTTTTCATTTTCAGGCATCTACTCCATCTGCTGCACTAGTAGGACAAAATGGCGGTCAAACGTTACAAGGTTCGCTACGGTCAGATCATCTACAACTGAGGCCAGTGGAAGAAACAACCAAGGTACATAATCCTACACCGCTACAGCGTAAATTTAAACAAGCCTTGCGTTATGATGATCATAGCGTAGTACTCCAAACGGGAATGCTCCCTTCCACGGATGTCAAGATAATGCACAATCAGTATGGGGACTACATACTGATCCCCGTGAGTCCGTACATTCGCCACCAACTTGATATTATTGAGGAGTACGTGACATTAAATATGGACATTCCTACTCCTCTTGCTCAAGAGTGGAAGGCGAGAGATGACAAGGATACTCCCTATAGAAAGATTTGGGATGGTAATCACATTTGCCTACCGGTATCACATTGGTGTACTTACTATAAGAAGGATGGAGATCATTCAATACCCATCAGATGTGATGAGCTCGGAGAAGGCACTTGGAATATCCTTTCAAAGTGAATGGGCTATATTATGGTCGACACAAGGATAATAAAATAGCCTCTCTCTCCATGCATATGGAATCCATCCTATATATTCCGAAACCACCCAACGTGGACGACATAATTGATCAAATCCTTAACAGCAGTGGTACGAAGCGCAAGTCGGAGAAGAATGCTACATCAAAACGCAAATCAAAGAAGGAGAATTACTAGTCCTTTCCTAACTCTACCCTATGACAATTCGCTTATGTGCTTTGAGTGTCGTAGACGTGGTCTTATTAGATACATTTTACTTCTTCGTTGCCATCATATCATTTGTGTATTTTGTCGTGAAAAGCATCGATGTAATTCTTCATTTTGTAATATGTTATAGAACGTTTCCTTAGATGTGTAAATTTCCGTTTTAGGCTTCTATCATCATTTTTATGGATTGTGAGGGTGAACCTGTACAGGAGCTCAGTGCTATTGCTATGAACAATTGGACATATCAGATTGTTAGTGTCTATCATCAACATGCCAACTGCGATCCCAATGTTGATCAATGGGCGAGAAAACACATTCATGGACTTAATCTGAAATATTTGCAAGACTATGGCTTTTCTTGTGAAAGTGCTCTTCTTATTGACTTTAAACGATGGTTAGCTGCTTTCAATGTTATACGCATCTTTTGTAATAATCCTGGTAAGGAGAGGAAAGTATTTCCCAATCTAATCATTGATGATATTTTGCTCCCGCCTTGGGATAGTAGAGTGAATCAACATTATCATGAAGTCACGAAACGTTTTAAGGATTTGTGTGTTCCTATTTTGTCTGTTCGTTGTAGTAGCTACGTTCATAACCAATGCTTCTTTCCTCCTTACCTCAACACTGCCAAAGTCCTGTATGGTTATCATTACTCGCTGTATGATAGTTATCAGCTGTATCTATTTTATCTCTTTCAAACCATTGATTTATAATGCATGCTTGTTACCGTTATTCAATAAATGTTACTATGAGAAGAGTTGTTGTTTTCATGCAATGGATGGGTTAGTTAAAGGGCGATCATGTCTTTCTCAAACGACTGCGGAACATTACGTTTTCATAGGCAAAGTTTAAAAGGAGCTGTTCAAGATTATGTGATAAATTTTCATAAAGATGAGACCGACATCGAAGCAGTGGTCGATGATGCTAGCACTCTATTCTATTTCTAGAGTTAATGAATACATTCTCTGATAGCATTGTCATGGCGCAATTAGTTGCGAAAATTAAGTTTAGTCATTTTGGAAAGGAAGAGGTGGAAAGTCGCTCTTTCCATTTTGCTTCTTATTCAATGGAAGTGGTAGATCACCTCGAAGGATTTTTTAAAAGACATATGATAAAAATTGCTGAACGTCTTAACGCATTTAACCATCATGGTAGCAGTCTAGTGATTGAAGCGATTTCAGATATTCACATTCAACTTTCCATAAAGAAAAATTGAAAATGCAGTGGTACTTGATTGTAGCACAACTGGTTTTCGAGCTATGTCTGCTCACTCTCGAAGTATATTCCTTCTGTACATGCGTCTATTATTTAGAAAAGGCTAGCAAATTCATATCTTCAAAAAGACTTGCTATAGACATCAGTAACGGTGAAACTATGTGTTGCGATGTATGTAAGCGAAAGGATGGAAATGAAAAGCGCATCTTCAAGAGATGTAAGCACGCTTTTTGTCAACGCTGTTTCATACGTAATTGCATTCAACTTTGCCAATGTAACCACTGTGACATTGCTCATTTCGAGTGTCACTTATGTCGCAATAGTTAGTACCTATGCAAATGTGGTAAAGATAGGTTTTAGCAAAGACTAACACGGAAAATGGCGAAACGTAAAATGACGAAACGTAAAAGTCAAAAGTTTTCTTCAGCCATTCAAGCTCTCCGACGAATGAAAGCAAATCAGCGATACAATGCTATACGACATGCTAACGATAAATTCATTTGTGAAATTATTTCTCATGTGAGGAAGTTGAGGACGAAGAAATTAGCGCCAAAACAACGAAAGTTACTTAAGCGATATGCTACGAAATTGCGTTTCATCTCCAATCCTAAAGTCGCCCTTCAAAGAAAGAGGAAAACTCTAACACAAAAGGGCGGTTTCCTTTCAGCAATGCTTCCAATGATAGCTCCTGCCGTGGGCAACCTATTGGGAAATATCTTTGGCTCTAAGCGTTAATTATGCAAATGTTGAGTCTCAAAGTAATAAAATGGATTTCAGACTTCAATGTGATAAAGTTCTGACTGTATGAGGTCCATCTCATGCAGGTAAAACTGTTTTCACGCTGAATTTATTGGATAAAAGAAGGGAGTTGTTTAAGGAACCTATCAATCGAGTGATTTGGTGTTATGGTATTTATCAACCGTCGCTGTTTCAGGAATTGCAAAGTCGCAACTTTATTCGACATGAAGGAATTATTCCAGTGGATAAACTTCAGTCTAATGATGTTGTTGTATTGGATGATTTATTAAAAGAAAGTAAGAATTCAAAAGATGTTACAGATATGTTCACTCGCGCAGCACACCATAAAAGGTGTTTTATCATCTATATTACACAAAATTTGTTTCCTGATGGAAAAGAAGCTCGTACACGAAACCTGAATACACACTATTATGCTATTTTCAAGAATCCGCGAGATAAAAGTCAATCTGAAATTTTAGCGCGACAAGTTGCACCCAGAGGATCAAAAGCCTTAATTGAAATTTTTCAAGCAGCTACTGAAAAACCATACGGTTACTTATTCATTGACTTTACGCAAGAGTGTCCGGAAGAATTTAGATTTCGAAGTGATATTTTGAAAACTCCCATGATTATCTACAAACTATGAGTTCTTATTCTCGCATGATTGTTATTCCTCAGGATGAATATGTACAATTGACTGCCATGCAGCAAGTAAAGCAACCTCTTGCAAATCAAATGTATAGGAAAGAAATAGATTATCAGCAAAATGTTCACATCAAAGATCCACATCGTGCTGTATTATTACAATCGGAAACTGTTGAGCAATTGAAAAACTTGAAGAATAAGATGCGTGACTCTGTATCGACTGCTACACCTTTAGCATCTCGCGCACATGCCATATCTCTTTTCAACAGTATTGAACCCCATCTCAATGTAAATGATAGAGGA
The DNA here is from genome assembly GCA_907163375.1 of Prostheceraeus crozeri. NCBI lineage: Eukaryota > Metazoa > Platyhelminthes > Polycladida > Euryleptidae > Prostheceraeus > Prostheceraeus crozeri. The sequence continues at coordinate 23,827 of CAJQUW010002077.1, read as the reverse complement.
GAAATCATTACAGATGAAAATAAAGTGATTGATGCTTCACGTTATGAAGACTTGATTCAGTATGCGACACGTAGAAAGCGCCGTCAGGGCTATGTTCCACCTGGTTGGTCATACTTTCTTAAACTATTGAAAAAGCATAATGTGCCAAAATTTGCTTTAAATAATGAGACATTGAAAGAACTTGATTCAACAGTGGCTACTACTCCAATGCTTCAGGCGATGAAAATGCCAACAAATTGGTTTAAGACGTCACCTGCTACATCCCCTCCCACACTCACTAAGCAAACAAGAGGAAGAACTCGACGTAGATCTACATCGCCACTAAAACTGGTAAAAGGAAAACGTAAAACAGCTCCTCCTAGGAAATACATGTTCTCAGACTATTAATATGAAGCAGATGTGTTGCTTGCCATGTAATGAGCCGCCAGAGGTGAATGTCGTTGTCACTTGCACTTGCTGCGCCAGCTCTCATAATGAAACCCCTAAGCAATGTGAACACGATCGCAAAACCGCTAAAGCTAAATGCTGCAGTTGTTGTAAATGTAGAAAGGCAAGAAAACAAAAAGATGAGAAGGAGGAAAAAGAGTCAGCCGTCATCGACTGAACGTTTGAAGTCAATCTATTATGATGTAAAACATCCGGCAGGATTTGCATCTATCATGAAATTATCAAAAGCGAGTGGTCTTCCACAATCACAAGTGAAACGATGGTTAAAGGGTCAGGCTACCTATACACTCCACAAACAAGCGAAAAAGAAGTACCGCACCCGCCATTATATTGTTCATGACATCGATGAACAGTGGCAAGCAGATTTGTGCGATGTTGCCTCCAGCCTATTGCCTATTCCCCTTTGCCAAAATTGCCGAACCGCCGTTGTAAGGCCGCCGCCCGCCTTCCCCCAGTTGGCTGTTGCGCTTGCGACTTGAACTTGCCTGCCTTGCAACCCTCCCTTGCCTTGCCAGCCATGTTGCCGCCATGTTGGACCACGTTGCCCGCCAGTTGACCCCCTTGCAGAGTGTACCCCTTCCGACCTTGGCGCCGTTGCGACCTTGCCCGCCTGCCTTGCTTGCCTTGGACGTTATAATCGCCTTGCGCCGCCCGTTGCAGCCTGACACACCCAATTGTTTTGCCCCCCCCAGTTGCCTTTGATCTGCCGTTTGAGCGCCTGCCAGTACCTGCCGCTGTCGCCCTTTGGACCTGGTGGCCCTGGGGCCCCTTCCCCGCCGGCCTGATTGCTCCCGCCCACTCCTTCGCTTGCCCTCTTTGCCTGTCATCAGATCCCCTCCCTTTGCGTCCTGCCTCCTTGCCGCCATCCATGCCCCAAGGCCGCGGCCTTGCCCGCCGACCGTTGTCGGATCCAGCCAGTTGCCCTTGCTCCGTGCCCTGCCCCCCAGCCTTTGCCCCGTTGGGGGTTTGAACCTGCCATTGCCAGCCTTGGGCCGCCCGCCTGCCAACAACAGCCGTTGGCCAATGTTGCCCCGCCAGTCCCGGTTGCCAAACCGGAAACCCCTTGCCGATGTACCATTGCCAAATATCTTGCACCTTGCCCAAATGCGCCTTGCCCTGCCATTGCCTTGCCGTTGATACAAAAACGTTGCCACTACCCAGCCGACCGGTCCCACCCTCCCGTTGACCGCCGGGCCCTTTTTCGCCGCTTACCTTAGACCGACCTGCTCCGGCCGCCTTGGCCCCGACCGCCCGTTGCCGTCCACCCACTTGATACCCTCCATATGCCATTGCGTAACCTGCACCATACGCCTTGCCGCCTGTGCCGCCCGTAAAAAGAGACGCCTTGCCCCGCACAACCCCGCCTTGCCCGTGCCAGTAACCCCGGCCTTTGCCGTTGTCATCCTTGCCGACTTGCCGTTGCCCTTTGTCCGTGCCATTGCCCCGTCCTTGCCCCATGGTGACCCCCTGCTGCCAGCCCCCTTGCCCGTCCTTGCCCCGAACCATGCGAGGCCGTTGCCCTTGCTCCCTTGCCCCCCGAGTTGCAACCTAAGCCGTGGTTACGCCACGGACCGGCGTTTGCGACCGTTGCCTGCGCTGCGTTGCCCCCCTACCGCCCCTCTGCCCCCGTTGGCACTTGCCCGCTGTTGCCGTTCCCCCTTGCCATTGGCCTTGCACCCTTTGCTTGGACCCTTGCTTGTCCGTCCCTTCCGCCGCCCCCAGCCGGGAGCCTTGCTGTTAGCCATTGCCGTTTGCCGCTCTGCCGGCCTGGCATGTTGCCCCTTGGACCAGCGCCGTTTGGCCTTTGCCAGTGCTTTTGCGTCCGGAACCTTGCCTTGCCACCTGTCCGACCACAGCCCCACCGCCCTGCTCCGCCTAATTGCGTCGCCTTGCCGTCCCCGTTGCCAACTTGGCCGTTGGTTGCCTCACCCAACCAAACTTGCCGCCGCAGTGTTCCGTACACTTTCCGCCTTGCCCCCGCCATGACTTCCGTTGCCCCTTGGCCTTGCCCTCCGTTGTATTGCCTTGCCCAAGCACCCAGCCACCCGTTGCCGTTCCCGCCACCCCCGCCATGTTGCCCTTGCCGATTGGGACGCCATGGGTTGACGACCTTTTGGTCCGCTCCCCCGCCTTGCCTGCCCAGGTGCCTGTTCTTCGTTGCCGTGCGTGTAACCGTTGACCCTGTATCCCCATTGCTTTGCGCGTTGTCCTTGCGCCGTTGTCCCAGTAGAAGCCCTCCCCGGTTGCGTTGCCATGTTGTTCTCGCCGAGCCCTCCGGCCCCGTTGAAACCCCTTGCCTTGCCTTTGCTTGGCCATTGGACCCCCCCCTGGACCCGCCCTAGCACCACCTTGCCCCCGCCCCCCCTGGAGCCACCGCCTTGGCCAAAGCTGTCCGGCCTCCATTCAAAACATAACTCGGGCAATTAATTTTAAAAAAATTTTACCGTCATTGATATTTTCTCGCGTTATGCTAGGGCTCAACCACCTTTAAAAACAAAAGAAGGAAAGGAGTAGCAAAAAGCAATCCAACCATTTTTTTTTTGTTCGATAATGTCGCATTCCAAAAAGAATTTCAGAGTGATCAAGGAAAAGTTTTAAAAACCAGCATGTGCGAAGATGATTTGAGAGGCATGACATTGAGTTGTTTAGTGTAAAGAGCGCTTATAAAGCGGCACTCGTGTGAAAACGTTTTTTAAATCGCACATTAAAAAAAAAAACTTGTGCGACATTTTACTGCCAACGTTGACACAAAATTGGACAAAGTTTCTACAGAGAATACACATCCATGCCTACAATCAGCTCTAACCACCATCTTCCTATTGGACTCAGACCATAGATGTAAATGACTGACAATGGAGATAAAGTGCGTCGAATCATTCCAACGTAAACGCCACTCATGTGAAAATGATGTGAAAATTGGCGAATAAAGTTCGTATCGCAAGCGCAAGTGAAAAGTGTTTTTGCTAAAGGGTACCTTCCGAATTGGACAGAGGAGTATTTACAGTATCAAGGATTAATCAAAAAGACTCTCCGACCACCTAACAAGTTGAAAAGATTACGTATAATGAAGAAATTGAGGTTAAGCCTTTTAACCGCATGAGATTGAGGTAGTCACTAGAAGTGAACTATTAGTTGTAGAGAAAATCATTCGAGTAAAAAAACGGCAAGGTGAAGAATGGTGTCTTGTTAAACTGGACTGTTATCCTTCAAGTATGAACTCTTGGATGCGTCGTGCCAACATCTTTCATCTAAGTGATCGACAGTGATTCATGCAAAGTTGTAACTAACAATGTTTAGGGTTTGAGCTATGAATCCAACTGCCTCATTTTATTCACGACCCTCCTATGTAATGGCGGAGACAATTTACATCGGTGCTCGCCGCCAACCGAAAATGGAGGAAGCATACTGTGGGTGCACTGAAATTCTGTTGTACGACCTCTCATATCCCAATGTCGGTATGATCTTTAAAACGAAATGTGTTTAAGTAATGCCGTTTGGCTTTGCTGGTGAATGTTGCTAGTTGTGATCTTTCCAGAGGTAGAAGTTTTAAGAGCAGTTTGTTGAATTCGTGGGAAGGAACGCGGTTTAAAAACTTTTAAGCAGACCATTGCAGTTGTATACTCAAGAAGAAATCAACCTAAACGAATGTAAATAAAGAATGATGGAAAACATCGCCGGGAGCTTGGTTAAGGCTGCGATCCTTCCAGTCATAAGGGCATTCACGCAAATACGTCGCAAGAGGCTCTAATCATTCATCCAGCGCTAAACGACGACGCTGCTATAACTTCTAATCATGGAGTGTTAAAAACTTCCGTTTTTGTTTGTTTGATCAACAAGCCATACAGACAGATATTCTTAGTTCAAGTATTGTAGATTATCATCCTCGAACAGCTGAGAATGCTGGCCCCATTGAATTTGTTATTCCTGGTGTAGTGATGACTACATAGATTGAGTATGCGATGCTTGATTTGAGGTTTAGAATTCAGCAAGCAATGGAACTGCTATATGACGATGCACATAAAGTTGGACTGAACAATTTACCATTGACTACATTACTTCGTGATGTTTCTCTAACGATTGAGAGCAGCAAGTGGAAGGTGGTCAAAGCGATTATCCCTATAAATCATATTTCAATCATGTATCACAGTTTCATCCAGCAGCACAAAATAGTCATATGGTAGCCATGGGATGGTACAGAGATGAAGCAGGAAAATTTGATGTTGAAACAAACAGTGGCTTTGTAAAGCGATCTGCTATGATTAAAGATAGTAGAGTATGTCAGCTATATGGTCCGCTGAATTTAGACTTCTTTAGACAGTCAAAGTTTTTACTGTGTAATACCAGCATGCGACTCAAGCTGACTTTGAATAAGCCTGAATTTGCGCTGAATGCATTTGCTAAAGTTGACAATTTTAGAATTCATGTGGAAGATATTGCACTTTACATTCGTCGAGTAGTACCGAATCCAAGTGTCATTAGAGGGCATGCTGAAGGCCTTACCGCCAAAATGCCATTTACCCCGTTCAGCATACAAAGCTTCTCACCTTTACAATTCCGAAAGATCAAAAGAGTTTCATGAAAGATGGCCTCTTTCCATCGGAAGCACCGAAGCTCCTCATGGTGGCAATGGTTGAAAATGATGCATTTAATGGTAATATAAAGAAGAATCCTTTCAATTTTAAACACAATCAGTTAAGTGAAATTGCTTTACGTGTAAATGGTGTGAGTCATCCTGGTCCACCCTACAACCCAGATTTTGCTTCGGATCAATTTATGCGCATTATGTTGATTTTATGGATGTTTTTGGCTTTTACAATACGGATGACCACCAACGGACTGACTATGAAAGAGTTTAAGAGTGGATATACTATTTATGCATTTGATTTGACTGCTGACAGCGATATTAGTGCACCCTATCGTCAAGCGAACGTGCCTCATAATATTCGTTTGGATTTGACGTTCAAAAGAACACTACCTGAGACGATCAATGTATTAATTTATGCAGTCTTCGATTCAAATATTGAAATTACAAAGTATCGTGACGTGATTCTTCAGTATAATCGTTAATGAGTTGGTTGACTGCTGACGATATTAAGACTAAAGTGCAGCGTAATGCAGACGAAGCGACGTTGAAAGCTTTCGATAATGTCTATTCACTCGATACCTTACCACCTGCAGTAAATCACTATCCCATCTTTATTGTGCTAAACACTCATTCACAGAATTTAGGCGGTGAGCATTGGAAAGCGATCTTTATTGGAGAAGACCGACGTGGTGAACTATTTGACTCTCTTGCTCAACCTCCAAATATACCAACACAGCAGTGGTTGAGAAAACATACGCGTCAATATCAGCGAAATGAACGCATACTACAACATCCACTTTCATCAACGTGTGGTGCTTTTGTACTGTACTTCATCTTAAAACGTTTACATGTATCTCGATTTGCATCTATTATTCAAAACTTTTCATGTAATCCATCCTCTAATGAAAAAATGATTTGTAAGTTCTATCATGATTTGAAATAAAAACATCATGTTGGAAAAATTGTTTTTTATTTTACAATCCGCTGGGTACGTACATACTCAATGAGATAGTCTAGGATCATATTTGCTTGTACATGAGATTTTAGTCCAGTAATGATCACTTTACTATTATGAAAGATTGCCACATTGCACAGGTAACCAACAACTAATGAGAGCTGCAGGAAAAAGTTCGGGTTCATAACACAAACTGTAACTGCTGGTACGAATCTTCAAAAATGATAGACTGTCACTCAATTGAGTAGAGATCACCATATTGTCCACAGTCAGATTCGACATCACACACCTCTCCCTCTTCCATATCCGACGTAGTAGTCTTTGTAGCTCTAAGCGCATTGACTGCGCCGATGAATGAGAAAGGGCGCCGAGAATCTGTACAGTCCCATTTGGGAAGAGTTGAAGATTTCGTGAATTGTTCATCTTCACCACTAACATTTGAGGACGGCCCGGGTAATACTTGCTGTTTGGAAGCTGTTGGTGTAATGTTGTGAGATCGATTTTGGTGTAGAGTCTGAAGCGACGGAGAATGTTGACGATGGTGTAGCGATGGCGCTTCATGATGAAAGAATGAGTAAATTGAGCGATGTACCTTCCTTTTATACTTTTCCCAACTACCTTGATGAAATGTGAAGTTAGTATGAAGTTGGGAATGATAGAGTTGAATTCGCCGATTGTTGACGCGCAGCCAGATGCGATTTCCAATACGTGAATGTCTTTTCATATAGAAGTATTTCAAGTCCTTCATGATATGATGTAGAGATTGAAAATGACGATAAGATAAAGCAAACTCTCTTCTCACATTTCCAGTTGAATCTTTGAAATAGACGTTTCGATCATGATCCGTTTCAATACGTTGTAGGGAATCTAATTTCCAACTCATGATGTGTGGTAGTCATGTCTGATTAAGATTTGCATAGTAGGGCGATGAACTCACGACGAATAAATGTCATGATGGAGCGATGTATATATCTTCTATACTTCTCCCAATTGTATTTGCGAAATGAGAAACAGTTTGCGGAATGAGAATGGTAGATTTGAATTTCATTTCTGTAATGTTGAAGCCAAACTTGATCACCCAAGGAGATGAATCTTAATGTTTCAAAATATTCCAAATCCCTCATGATATCATTGAGGTTGACAAATTGTCGCCATGTTAATGTAATTCCTCTTGATGTATGACCATGAGAATTTTTGAAATGTACGTTTCCATCACGATCAACTCTGATATATTGTAGAGAGTCCAAAATCCAAGTCTTCATGATGTTATGCAAAGTTGCAGATTAGCAATATAAAAATGTCGTTTTATCATATTTTGCTTAGCAATGCGGCTACAAAGAGATTTACTAGTAATCGAGCTGCACTCTTTTCTACTCCCATTGATCATGTACAACAGCTAAATGGAAATTGGGAAGTGGGTGTCACTCAACTTGTTTATAGCAACTGTGTCTATACTTTTGATCATGAGGTGATGACTATTAATATGAGGCGTACAGCTGCTTACCAATGTGAAAAGGGGTGCCGAGTATACATTCCACAGTGGTCAAAGAAAGATCTCTTATCATGTAAAAAGTTTATATATGATTTCTTGAATAAAGCGTGTAAACATATTGTCCAATTTACTCCGCACAATGATGATTATAATTATGTACATCATGTAGTTGAGAAAGATTGGATTGTTGGTTTAAGTCCAAGTTTAAGAAATGATTTAGGCTACCTCGCTAGCGCCTTAACAAGCTATGATAATTTTAACGTTAATTACCACATAAGTGGTCATAAACAGTTAATATATCGAGAGGAAGCTTATTATGTAGATCTTATTCCAAGAAATGAGAAGACGTTGGTGAAGAAGATTGTGATTAAGCCAAGAAAGACAAACATGACTCCTGAAACATTATTGAAGAAATTTAATTATCTCCTTCGAGTTGATGGTAAACAAGTGGCAACATTGACTTATATCAAATCATCTAATCATATTGCAATAAGCAAATTAAATGATGATGATCTAGTATTAGTTTGTTCAAAAGATTTTCATCAGTTCTTACGACATCGTTCTGCAGCTGTTCATGGAAAATCTGATATGCAACATTTACCATGTGAAAGGCCAAATCAATTTGATACAGAATGGGCCGTATCTTTATACAGAAAGTGTGTAGAGCCTTTTGGTGGTTTCTTACATGAAACAAGAGTGTTGATGCCTCGCATTATTACTTCGGTTAAATTGGTTGTAGATTATTTAAATGAAGTGATTAATGAGCAACATATTTCATTTTCTGAAAAAGAAGGTACTTTGTCTCTCACTATAAATGGAAAAGGTATTGAACTAATTATGGATAAAACTCTAATGGACATTTTGGGTTTTGATCAAAATATCTTTAAAAGTGGTACTGTAACCAAAGCTAGCGCAGACATGTCGCTATCGCGTCGTATTAACTATTTTCAGATATATTCCAATATTGGTGAAGATGTACGTGTGGGAGATGTTGAAGCTCCATTGCTAGCAATGATACCATACCAGCCAAAAAGCTGCAGTATTTTATCTGAGCATACTTTCAAGAAAGTGCATTATACAAAGCTGAAATCAAACTACATCCCACAAATTGATATTGCCATTTATGATGATGCTGGTGCGTTGATTCCTTTCATAAAGATGCTGTGACAAGTATTACACTCCATTTCCGAATGAAGAGTTAATGCAAAAGTATGCTATTATATTTTTCCAATGTGAATAATATGGAAAGTGAAAATAAGGACTCGTTTCTAATCTACTTGCCCAGTAATGCTTCTATGAATAAATTTCCCAAAAATAAACCATCAGACTATCGAGTAGAATTAAATCGGCCACTGCATTTAGAAGGTGAATGGGAGGTTGGCGTTTCTAGTATTTGCTATGATAGCAATATTCAGAATGTGAATGATTTGGAAGAAATGATATTGACTCCTCGCACCCATGATGGAATAACGATGAATAATGCATTCCAGTTCCCATACAATTTAACATCAGATGGAAAATGGAACTATGAATGGATTCAGATAAAATCAGATTCTTATGAGCCATTTGGGAATGAGAAAATTATTAAGGCATTCAACAGTGGTAATACTTCCATCATGAAGAATAAAAATCAGAAAGCTTATGAGTTTACTATCTATCATTGGAGTGGGAGACAGTTCCTCCGCTTTCATTCTTTTACTAAAGGTCTTACGCTGAGGTTGGATAGTGAATTCTATCCGCATCTTGGTTTTGGCCATGGACTACATCTAACGTCAATTGCTACTGCAAATGTTAGAAAAGTTTATTCAAATCGAATCAACAAATTTCATTATAGATTTAAAATATTTGATGAAGATGTTGTAGAATGCGAAGAACGCATCATTTTGAAAAAGCGTGGTGTTCAACCTTTATCACTTATTGAGTTAGTAAAACGATGGAATGAGACTGTGGGTAAGAAGTATGGAGAAAAAATTATGGCGGACAAAAATAAGTTGGTTATTCAGAAATATAATGACAAACTTACAGTTTATTTCTCTCCAACCTTGCGTCATTTTGTAAGACATTATACACCTATTATTGGAAGCGGTGTGGTGTATGCTTCTCATGAATATCACACTAAAGCTGATTCAGTTAATGATGAATGGTGGGTGGACATCTATGGCGATCGCATCAAGAAAATTTACCAGTCTTATGAAGAATCTAAAGTTGCTATCAATATAATGCCGCGTCTATATCATACAGTTGAAAGCTTCATTCATGTAGTAAATCCTTATATACAACAGAAGTTGAAGCATGTGATGAAAAGTAAATATGATGTAAAGACACACCACATTTCGTTTTCAATTGAAAATCAACGCGTTGTTCTGAAACTGGGTGATGACATTCAATGTCAATTGAGTAAAAATTTGAAAAAACTCTTTGGTTTTTCAATGCTACAAACAGTGTTTGCTGCTGCGCATACGATTGGTATAGAAACACCAATGACACTTGATAAACATGAACAGCACCTTTACATTCAAAGTGATTTGATTCTACCTATTTCTGTTGGTGAGAAAAAAGAATACATTTTACGTGATTTCATTCATGATAAAGACGCTTCATATGGAATAGTCGAGAAGATGTTTGAATCTATTTTCTATCATCCCGTCGTCAAACAAACTATACCCTCTATTGCTATCAAAATTACCAATGGTTTACAAGAGTGCATCCATGTGAAAGATACTAAATCCCTCATAACGTTAGTGTTTCGGAAAACAAAGTGAAGTCATTGTGATATGTTTATTGAAATATGTACATGAATGTGAAGCAATAGACTTTATACAACATCCACTGAAAATATATACATGAGCGCACTTCAATAAACATTGTTATATACAAAAAGTCTTTTTACTTCGTGAAGGGTGGAAATATACAGGGATAGGAAAAATGTCTTTCAGTGGAAAAGTCATCACATGGGAATGTACAGATGTGGACACATATTCACAAGGAAAAAACAATCTCATGCGATACATAAAACAACAATGTTTATCTACAGAAATCAACATCAAAATACTAAGTTAAGGATGATTATGCTAAGACGTCTCCTGAATGTGGTAGTGTGAGTTTAATTCTTTTGGGTGGTGGTATGTTTGTGTCAGGATGTCCATGTGGAAGAGATATGTTGTGTTCTAACCAGCACCTCTTATCCTCCCATGCTGAAAGCGCCCGTTTCCTAAAAGTATGAGTTTTGATCTCATGCGACTTAGATTTTAAGATTGTCATATTGACAAACGTTATATTTTTATTTCTATAGGCTTTCCTGAAATTCTTATGTTTCATATTTTGCACAATGGATTTTGATATGCCTTTAGCGCGCTTAATGCTATCATCACTATCCTTTAATTTCATAGAATACATTTTTGGACGGAGGAGAATCATTTCATCTATTTCCTTCCCTGCTGTCTCATCCTTAAAGCAGCCAAGTTTTTGCCTTATTTTTGATGGAGTAGAGTGGATGATCAGCAGGATAATTTGATGTATCAAAATATCTTTCTAAAGATTTTCCTACTTCATTGAAATTTAAATCTTTTTGAGTGGTAATACCTAAGAAGAAACTATCTGTATCACCACCCAACAAACGAACCTCTTTTACGAGAGGACATGGTTTTAGTATTTTATAAAAGAGTTGGTACATTTCAAGCTTAGAATAATCTAGTACAGCTTGACCAATATAGATGGGTTTGCACAACTCAACTTCAGATTTTATCATTTTAACACCTATAAGGTCCTCATCGATAATGTCTCTATCGATGAATAGAGGTGATGAGGTCAATTTGTGATACTTTTGATCATCATTAACTAGTTTGTAGTTTACGCGCTTTCTAACATCCTCCATCGTCTTACCAAATAGACTGTTGTTCTTATATTTATAAAAATCTTTTTCAAAGTTATTTTGGGCTAGTGCACGTTTCTGGCTGTTGCTATCAATATATGGCTTGAGGAAGGCTTTCTGTCTAAATTTAATAATGCGGTGAACTCTTTTTAAAATCAAACCCATTTCTAAATAAAATTTTAAGATGCTAAAGTGGACTAGATAGTTTTCTTTATCATACTGGGTGAGTAAAAGTTTGCGACAAGGCTTATAGTCGGGTTGTCCACATGATTCTAAATCTTTATGAAATTGTTTCATAAAGTCGGAAAACATATCTTTACTCACTTCACCTGATTCGGGTGCGAGTGGAAAATCTACGGTTTTATGTTTAATATTATTTGGATAGATTAGATCTATCTCAAAATAATATCCCCAATCACCTTCATCTGGAATTGCTAGTATGTTAGAAGGGTTGGAGAAATGTTGAATATCACTATCATCTAACCAGCTAAACTCAGAGTGAGGTAGCGGTTTGGATAATGAACTACCATACAAATTATTTTGGTCATAATACTTCAGATGAGTCTGGTCATTGCCTACTGTTTCAGATTTTAACCTATGTTTATTTACAAATGTGAGACCACCGCGAATTCCTCGCTCAAATAAATTATACATCTCTGGATCTTGTAAGAGATGAATGGTCTCACCAGTCATTTTAAAAGCAGACTTAAATGACATGGCTGGCAGACTGACAAAGTGGACGGGATCTAACTTATCTTCTTCTAATGCCACTCGTCGAAACTCCTGAAATACATCAGCCAGCAAAAATACATCTAACTTAAGGTAGGCAATCATATATTCACCAAATGTATGGCAGTCAAATTTTATCCATGCATCTTGTGCATGATCATAATCTTCGGTCTTACATTCTGCGCCGGTCAAATCATTTTTAAATTTATCTATGGGCGGAAGAGAAGTCTCGCCGAGTTTACTAATCGCATCAAAATATGCATATGGAAAGACTCCTTTCCGTGTGATGACTTCATCGGTTAGATTTGGGTATTGTTTCTTAAGATTTTGTGTTAGTGGAAGAGACTTTAGATTTTGCACGAGAGGGGCCAGTGATGCAGTCATAAATTGGTAGGAATCTAAAAATTTTATATCAAAATAGACCGTCTTATTTTCTTTAGTTTTATCGACAGGCACTTTTGCTGTCATGGCCATAAACTTCTCTCTCGTTTGCGCTATTACATCAAGCTTCCACTCTTTCATTTGACCTAAACCTCCTTTTATTATCATATGGCTGTCGTAGCCCTTGAAATTATGGAAAATGACGGGTAATGTACGCCGTTTCATCCTAAGTGAAAAATTGCATTTTGAACAGAGTGCGTTTCTAAATTTACCATTGATGTGATCATGGTCGCGCACTTTCTTAATCTTATCATCGTCAAATGTTTTCCTACATTTGGGGCAAATGTTGCAACTATCAAATTTTGCTTGATCATCTGCTGTCATATGCAATGATCTGCGATAGAGTTCACCATCATGTTTTTGTTGAAATTTTACAGCCTGTTCGAGGAATTGTAGGAATTGGTAAATACAATCCTCACCTTGCCAGACGCGCATTTTATTTTGCCTACTCCTAAAGTGATCATGCCATACTTCATAGCAGGAAATGGCTGCTGGTCGATGGATGTTATCATCGATATAACATTCGATGTCAGCATAGATGACACGAAGAGGACTAAGTTCATCACCATTCTCTCTATATGAAAACTCCTTATCTTTGGGCATGCGCTCCATTTGCAGTTTACCTCGCTTACACCATTCGTAATGAGTTTCAAATTTAGTTTTCCTCCTAAAGTGGCGAATACATCTGTCGCAGTAATATAACTCTCTACTAGAGTTTTCTAAGTGGTGGTATAAGCGAGAGATTTTGGGAATACCGCAGTAGTGCCATTCCTCACTATCATCCTGTTTTACTAATAACAGGTTTACTGTACGTTCATAACAACTCGAACGCGAGTTGTAGCGCACACCCTTCAATCCCTTTTCCCAAACATGGAGAACTATTTTGATGTTGTTCAATTTTTCAAATTTTTCTATATCTTTAATTTTCATATCGTCACTATTACAGTCATCGAAGTTTAATTCATTCTCCCACTGTTGATACTTACTCTTGCGGTATCGACTATTCTGCACATCATTATAGTGGAGAATGGAGAGGACGGCATACTTAAAACATTGCGATTCGCAATCTACAGAAATGACTGCTGCTTTATTTCTTAAATTTTTCGGAAGTTTAAAGGAGCCTCGACCACTATGATTTCCTAATAAACTGATTTTAATCATGGCGGTCTCAATACCATCAAAAACGAGTCCACTATCACGCTCGTTAAATTTATCTATATTTAATTTTAACCCTTGGATATGAAAATTTATCCAAGACTCACAGTCTACAACTTCGGTTGCAGGAGAGGAGGGTATGTGAAACTCCAACCTCTCTATTATTTGTCCAGTATGGTGGTCGATTTTTACATATTTTATTTTAAGATAGATGAGCGCCTTCATTCTAAAATTGTCTAAATTGTTGAAGAGCGCTTCTATCAATGATGAATTTTGATGAAACCATTCCTCAAAGTTAGCAATGGTTTCTGAGGAGTCCATCTGGTAGTTCCTCACTAAATTATTTATGGACACCTCAGTGAGTCGGATAGAGGAGGTACCGTTGGTGTAGGTATCGTTCGTGTGTGTATGTTGAAGTCTGTGCGAAGATAGTTCAAAACGTGTCTCGAAAGACTGAATGCATAAATCGCAAGAAAAGGAGACATCGTTAACAGAATCATCCCTACCTTCGGAGATTGATGCCGCTTAGGTCTACAAACACCTCGCTTGATGTGTCGGATGAGATCACGCTTCCTCGTGAAGATGTGTCCACAGTCAGCACATTGCCGATCGTCGCATTCCCGTGACAATGTTGACATGGAACTGGTATCACCTGAAAGAGAAATCATTCTTTCATCTCTGTTCAAGTCTCAGTGTATTGTTACAACCTACCTTGACTCAACAACTCTAAACTTTCCTCGAGAAGGGAGGGTGTTGGTGATGAAGTTGATGCCTGAAATTGAGGAAGATGCTATTAGCCACACGTTTGAGGGAGATGAGAGAGGAAATTTTCAACTTACCATTTGAACGAAATTATGTTTAAGCTTGATACTTCAACAAGATAGAGACTTCACTCAAATTTGGAATTCACTAAAGAGCAGTTCACTTGTACGCCTCAAATACAGAATTCGTCAGAGAACAGTTCACTTATGCGTCTCAAAGACAGAGTGAAATGATACGGATGTCACTTTGCTTATATACTTTCATTCTCTTCATTCATTGGATGTTCATTCTGATTGGCTGCTTGTGTATACTTAAGAATTAGAAAACATTTCAAAGTCATTATTCACAGTCAACATGACAAGCCCTCCAACAACATCAAACACAAAATTCTCTTCTCCATGCTCAACACCAAAGGCGCTCGTTACACCAAATGCACCAAGAAAGGCGAAGGTGGAGAAGGTGTACCGACTGGACAATATACGAAAGTTATCATTACCAGCGGACGAGGAAGAGGAGAGTGTATGTGAGAAGGAGTGTCCCGACTTAACAGGCGTGAGGTGGAAGTATCTCCAGTACGATACTGACGATGTGATGGAGATCACCAGCACGAAATTCCTCCACCAATTATGGGAGTGGTACACCCCTAACTCCCAGCCACGAACTATGGCAGAGTGGGAGTATATTGATAAAGTGAGGCTCGCAGTGGAAGAACGATTAAAGCAACTGAACTGTTTTTGTTATCTATGTGAAGCCAGACTCTGGGACGATATTGACGATGAAGACCTTTTGAAATACATGCCATAATAAATTTTTATTTCGTATTATCTTTGCTTTCATACTGACGTACTTGAATGGGGCTTCAGTGGATGATTTAACCATGTATACATTTTCATTTGGAAATAGTAGCACGCTTAGTCTAACTTGTAAATCTTAAAACATTTCATATGGACGATGATGATAGATGAAATAGTGTCAAATAAAATTAAGATAGCTTACACTTCTGATACAGGGATAGCAATCGACTGCGATCCATGTGTAAAGAGCTTGTTAGACTACGGATGGGGTTAAGTGGATGATTTAACCATGTATACATTTTCATTTGGAAATAGTAGCACGCTTAGTCTAACTTGTAAATCTTAAAACATTTCATATGGACGATGATGATAGATGAAATAGTGTCAAATAAAATTAAGATAGCTTACACTTCTGATACAGGGATAGCAATCGACTGCGATCCATGTGTAAAGAGCTTGTTAGACTACGGATGGGGTTAAGTGGATGATTTAACCATGTATACATTTTCATTTGGAAATAGTAGCACGCTTAGTCTAACTTGTAAATCTTAAAACATTTCATATGGACGATGATGATAGATGAAATAGTGTCAAATAAAATTAAGATAGCTTACACTTCTGATACAGGGATAGCAATCGACTGCGATCCATGTGTAAAGAGCTTGTTAGACTACGGAAGAGAGAAGTGTGTTATGTTGCGTGTGGCGCGTGAGTGTCCTCCCATTTCATTCCATTCATTATTTTTCTTCCCCTCTGCATTCCATATCCGAGGATATGTGGCGGGCTTGGGACCGCTTTAGCTGCATTAGAAGGTTGGCCCTTAAAAGAGCCCATGGGTCGTTCTCCGTCCACCGACACTCCTCTCACTTCTGCAAAAACTCTGAAAGAAAAAGAATAGGAGATTAGATGAGCTACAAAAATGATCATGTTGAGGAAGCTTACTGGGAACTTTCTTCCGAACTTTTCGGACGACGAAGTCTTCAAGCTGACCGGTAATGTCCATACTCATGTGGAGACATCGGACTCCGTCGCCCTCATAACACTGCTGGGTCACGTTGGGGTCATCGGTGATGGTTGGGGCGTCGCATACATTATTCTCAAAGAGGGAAGATGGACGTCATACACTCTCCTTTTTCGACACTTCAAACGCTCATGCAGTCGCTCCACTTCACCCGTCAACCTCTTATTAATAACCTTCACCTCCTCCGTCTCCTTCACCACGCTTCGCATCCGCTCTATCTCTTCATCCTTCCTCGACACACTCGCCTGCAAACTCTCCACCAAACCTGCCTTCCTCATCAACTCGCTCCTTTCCGCCATCCATTCCTTCTCCTTCTTTCTCAAGCTCTCCAACTCTTCCCTCGTTGCCCTATACCCCTCAACCTTCACCTTCAGCTCTTCATTCTCCTTCAAAACTTTTCTATTATTACTTTCCAAAGCCATCACACGACCTTCATTCTCACAAATACCTCCGTATCATACGCCTCTTGCTGCCGTGGCGATGACGCTGCCATCGGCTTAGCCACTTCCTCCCCCTCCCACTCTTCCTTCAAATCCGCTATGTCCCCAAACAAATCTTCCATCACCGCATCCAAATCAACATCATCCTTCTTCTTCATATTCGCTCTCAACTCAACTTCCTCATTCGAACTCCCATCACTCGAAATCACATCACTCGCATTCCTCACCACTTTCTCCCCAATCACGTCCTGAATCGTTGCCACCGCCTTTCTCACCTCTTCCCTCTCCAACAACTCTCCCTCAAACCATGCCTTGAACCCCTTCTCTCCGATGTTCCCACTCTCACACTGCAAATGCGCCTTCATAAATTCCTTCTCATCCCCCATCACAGATTTCCGACAAGACACACACAACCTCAACATCACTTTCCTCTCATGGCCCATCGTCCCCTCTTTTTCTTTTAAATGTTTCTTCAGTTCGCTACCTCTGGCAATCTTGCCACAACTACACTTGCCCACCAACATCTTTGCGTTATTCGGTTTTGTCATGATAATTCTGTAAAGATAGAGTAAAATTTGATAGCAAGTGTTTATAGGATACTACTTGCTGATATGCATTGAAAGACTAAGTCACCAAACATTTGATAGCAAGTCAGCAACCGTTTGGGTGTTAAGCTCTTGAATCCGTTACTCAGAGGGGATCTTATCCCAGCTCCAAGGCCTCGACCCACAAATCCAACCTCGATCGGACAGAGCGTGCGTCATATCACTGTGTTGGTATCCGGGCCCCAGTTTTGACATGAAAACCGGTGGAGTTATTTACAAGAGGAAACGACCCAAGTCACAGAGACTCATAAACGACTGCTTTTTATTCAAAAACTTTAATTATTATCATTAAATATGAATTTAAATTTTTCAGTATTTTAGTACTACTCATAAAACGTTTATAAGTAGTCTGTCACCTTCAGCATAGCAAACGCTGTCGAATGTTTTTTGAATCAAGTCTAAAGGACTTGTAGAAGCAAAGTTATAGCCGTTTGAAGATTTCGGCCTACTATCATCAAATGGTCAGTCATGCTATACTGACTAACCTATAAGTCTGACACCTTAGCTGATATCAGCAATGTAAAGTCAGAAGTCCGATATCGGACCTCAAGAGAAACGACTTACCTGTAGTCAGTTTCTCAACTTAGTGAAATTCCTCTCCCGATCCCGTTCTTATATACCCTGTGAATATGCAATCGATAAGAGGGGGGGGGACGTCAGTGAAATTTCAAAATTTGATGAAAAATGTTTTGGTGACGGTCCCAGGTCGAAATTCCACACTTTGGAAAATTTTCAAATTTTTACCCATACAAAGCCACTCTGACACTTAGGATTTTTTCAGGTGAGCGAGCTCCGACCTAAAATATTGTAACCGCTCTAACTTTTGAACGAAGACAGATAGGAACAAGCCGATTCTTTCACTGAATTTGTCTCACTCTTAGCTTTCAAACGAGCTATCGCACGACAAAATCCGTCCACTGGAAGCCAAAATCGAAGCAAGCTGTCCAGAGGGGGGGGGACGTCAGCGAAAATTTTTCTCTCCGATTGACTTGAAACTCACCATACCGATGCAGAATTTCACGCTGAATCCGAATCTGGCCTCCGTTTTCCAATCCGATGCTTCGTTTTGGCGCCACAGTAGGCAGCCATCGCAAAAATTCTAACTCTGTCGTTTTTCGAAAAATTTTGAAAATTTTTTCTCTCCGATTGACTTGAAACTCACCATACAGATAAAGAATTTCACGCTGATTCCAAATCTGAAATCCGTTTTTCCATCCGATGCTTCGTTTTGAAGCTACAGCCCAAAACGTCCCAAATTCTAACTCTGTCGTTTTTCGCCAATGTCCCAAAATCTTAAATGGCGTCTCACATCTAAACGAAGACAGATAGGAACAAGCCGATTCTTTCAGTGAATTTGTCTCACTCTTAGCTTTCAAACGAGCTATCGCACGACAAAATCCGTCCACTAGAAGCCAAAATCGAAGCAAGCTGTCCAGAGGGGGGGACATCAGCGAAAATTTTTTTCTCTCCGATTGACTTGAAACTCACCATACCGATGCAGAATTTCACGCTGAATCCGAATCTGGCCTCCGTTTTCTCATCCGATGCTTCGTTTGGGCGCTACACACCAAAACGTCCCAAATTCTAACTCTGTTAAAATTTTGAAGAAAAATTTTTTCTCGCCGATTGCCTTGAAACTCACCCTACCGATGCAGAATTTTACGCTGAATCCGAATCTGGCAGCCATTTCACCATCCACGACACCCTAGACGGTCGCCCACGTCAACCTAGACGGTCGCCCACGTCAACCTAGACGGTCGCCCACGTCAACCTAGGCGGTCGGACCGTCATGTAACTCACCCGAGTCTCACACTCTGTCGTTGCAGAGGGGGGGGGAGTCAGCGGACATGTGGTGAACGTGAACCCACCTGGCCGGCACACCACGACAGACCACAACCTCTGTCGTTCCAGAGGGGGGGGACTCAGACCCGAAGCACCACGGCGGCCGACCACGACACTCTGCCGTGCCAGAGGGGGGGGGCGCCGGTCGAGTGTTTGTCACTTGCTTACTACTTTTTGTCGTGCGATAGCTCGTTTGAAAGCTAAGAGTGAGACAAATTCAGTGAAAGAATCGGCTTGTTCCTATCTGTCTTCGTTTAGATGTGAGACGCCATTTAAGATTTTGGGACATTGGCGAAAAACGACAGAGTTAGAATTTGGGACGTTTTGGGCTGTAGCTTCAAAACGAAGCATCGGATGGGAAAACGGATTTCAGATTTGGAATCAGCGTGAAATTCTCTATCTGTATGGTGAGTTTCAAGTCAATCGGAGAGAAAAAATTTTCAACATTTTTCGAAAAAACGACAGAGTTAGAATTTTTGCGATGGCTGCCTACTGTAGAGCCAAAACGAAGCATCGGATGGGAAAACGGAGGCCAGATTCGGATTCAGCGTCAAATTCTACATGGAAATGGTGTATTTCCAGCTCAATCGGAGAGAAAAAATTTTCACTGACGTCCCCCCCCCTCTGGACAGCTTGCTTCGATTTTGGCTTCCAGTGGACGGATTTTGTCGTGCGATAGCTCGTTTGAAAGCTAAGAGTGAGACAAATTCAGTGAAAGAATCGGCTTGTTCCTATCTGTCTTCGTTCAAAAGTTAGAGCGGTTACAAGATTTTAGGTCGGAGCTCGCTTACCTGAAAAAATCCTAAGTGTCAGAGTGACTTTGTATGGGTAAAATTTTGAAAATTTTCCAAAGTGTGGAATTTCGACCTGGGACCGTCACCAAAACATTTTTCATCAAATTTTGAAATTTCACTGACGTCCCCCCCCCCTCTGGACAGCTTGCTTCGATTTTGGCTTCCAGTGGACGGATTTTGTCGTGCGATAGCTCGTTTGAAAGCTAAGAGTGAGACAAATTCAGTGAAAGAATCGGCTTGTTCCTATCTGTCTTCGTTCAAAAGTTAGAGCGGTTACAAGATTTTAGGTCGGAGCTCGCTCACCTGAAAAAATCCTAAGTGTCAGAGTGACTTTGTATGGGTAAAATTTTGAAAATTTTCCAAAGTGTGGAATTTCGACCTGGGACCGTCACCAAAACATTTTTCATCAATTTTGAAATTTCACTGACGTCCCCCCCCCCTCTGGACAGCTTGCTTCGATTTTGGCTTCCAGTGGACGGATTTTGTCGTGCGATAGCTCGTTTGAAAGCTAAGAGTGAGACAAATTCAGTGAAAGAATCGGCTTGTTCCTATCTGTCTTCGTTCAAAAGTTAGAGCGGTTACAAGATTTTAGGTCGGAGCTCGCTTACCTGAAAAAATCCTAAGTGTCAGAGTGACTTTGTATGGGTAAAATTTTGAAAATTTTCCAAAGTGTGGAATTTCGACCTGGGACCGTCACCAAAACATTTTTCATCAAATTTTGAAATTTCACTGACGTCCCCCCCCCTCTGGACAGCTTGCTTCGATTTTGGCTTCCAGTGGACGGATTTTGTCGTGCGATAGCTCGTTTGAAAGCTAAGAGTGAGACAAATTCAGTGAAAGAATCGGCTTGTTCCTATCTGTCTTCGTTTAGATGTGAGACGCCATTTAAGATTTTGGGACATTGGCGAAAAACGACAGAGTTAGAATTTGGGACGTTTTGGGCTGTAGCTTCAAAACGAAGCATCGGATGGGAAAACGGATTTCAGATTTGGAATCAGCGTGAAATTCTCTATCTGTATGGTGAGTTTCAAGTCAATCGGAGAGAAAAAATTTTCAACATTTTTCGAAAAAACGACAGAGTTAGAATTTTTGCGATGGCTGCCTACTGTAGAGCCAAAACGAAGCATCGGATGGGAAAACGGAGGCCAGATTCGGATTCAGCGTCAAATTCTACATGGAAATGGTGTATTTCCAGCTCAATCGGAGAGAAAAAATTTTCACTGACGTCCCCCCCCCTCTGGACAGCTTGCTTCGATTTTGGCTTCCAGTGGACGGATTTTGTCGTGCGATAGCTCGTTTGAAAGCTAAGAGTGAGACAAATTCAGTGAAAGAATCGGCTTGTTCCTATCTGTCTTCGTTCAAAAGTTAGAGCGGTTACAAGATTTTAGGTCGGAGCTCGCTTACCTGAAAAAATCCTAAGTGTCAGAGTGACTTTGTATGGGTAAAATTTTGAAAATTTTCCAAAGTGTGGAATTTCGACCTGGGACCGTCACCAAAACATTTTTCATCAAATTCTGAAATTTCACTGACGTCCCCCCCCCTCTGGACAGCTTGCTTCGATTTTGGCTTCCAGTGGACGGATTTTGTCGTGCGATAGCTCGTTTGAAAGCTAAGAGTGAGACAAATTCAGTGAAAGAATCGGCTTGTTCTTATCTGTCTTCGTTCAAAAGTTAGAGCGGTTACAAGATTTTAGGTCGGAGCTCGCTTACCTGAAAAAATCCTAAGTGTCAGAGTGACTTTGTATGGGTAAAATTTTGAAAATTTTCCAAAGTGTGGAATTTCGACCTGGGACCGTCACCAAAACATTTTTCATCAAATTTGAAATTTCACTGACGTCCCCCCCCCTCTGGACAGCTTGCTTCGATTTTGGCTTCCAGTGGACGGATTTTGTCGTGCGATAGCTCGTTTGAAAGCTAAGAGTGAGACAAATTCAGTGAAAGAATCGGCTTGTTCCTATCTGTCTTCGTTCAAAAGTTAGAGCGGTTACAAGATTTTAGGTCGGAGCTCGCTCACCTGAAAAAATCCTAAGTGTCAGAGTGACTTTGTATGGGTAAAATTTTGAAAATTTTCCAAAGTGTGGAATTTCGACCTGGGACCGTCACCAAAACATTTTTCATCAAATTCTGAAATTTCACTGACGTCCCCCCCCCTCTGGACAGCTTGCTTCGATTTTGGCTTCCAGTGGACGGATTTTGTCGTGCGATAGCTCGTTTGAAAGCTAAGAGTGAGACAAATTCAGTGAAAGAATCGGCTTGTTCCTATCTGTCTTCGTTTAGATGTGAGACGCCATTTAAGATTTTGGGACATTGGCGAAAAACGACAGAGTTAGAATTTGGGACGTTTTGGGCTGTAGCTTCAAAACGAAGCATCGGATGGGAAAACGGATTTCAGATTTGGAATCAGCGTGAAATTCTCTATCTGTATGGTGAGTTTCAAGTCAATCGGAGAGAAAAAATTTTCAACATTTTTCGAAAAAACGACAGAGTTAGAATTTTTGCGATGGCTGCCTACTGTAGAGCCAAAACGAAGCATCGGATGGGAAAACGGAGGCCAGATTCGGATTCAGCGTGAAATTCTACATGGAAATGGTGTATTTCCAGCTCAATCGGAGAGAAAAAATTTTCACTGACGTCCCCCCCCTCTGGACAGCTTGCTTCGATTTTGGCTTCCAGTGGACGGATTTTGTCGTGCGATAGCTCGTTTGAAAGCTAAGAGTGAGACAAATTCAGTGAAAGAATCGGCTTGTTCCTATCTGTCTTCGTTCAAAAGTTAGAGCGGTTACAAGATTTTAGGTCGGAGCTCGCTTACCTGAAAAAATCCTAAGTGTCAGAGTGACTTTGTATGGGTAAAATTTTGAAAATTTTCCAAAGTGTGGAATTTCGACCTGGGACCGTCACCAAAACATTTTTCATCAAATTTTGAAATTTCACTGACGTCCCCCCCCCTCTGGACAGCTTGCTTCGATTTTGGCTTCCAGTGGACGGATTTTGTCGTGCGATAGCTCGTTTGAAAGCTAAGAGTGAGACAAATTCAGTGAAAGAATCGGCTTGTTCCTATCTGTCTTCGTTTAGATGTGAGACGCCATTTAAGATTTTGGGACATTGGCGAAAAACGACAGAGTTAGAATTTGGGACGTTTTGGGCTGTAGCTTCAAAACGAAGCATCGGATGGGAAAACGGATTTCAGATTTGGAATCAGCGTGAAATTCTCTATCTGTATGGTGAGTTTCAAGTCAATCGGAGAGAAAAAATTTTCAACATTTTTCGAAAAAACGACAGAGTTAGAATTTTTGCGATGGCTGCCTACTGTAGAGCCAAAACGAAGCATCGGATGGGAAAACGGAGGCCAGATTCGGATTCAGCGTCAAATTCTACATGGAAATGGTGTATTTCCAGCTCAATCGGAGAGAAAAATTTTCACTGACGTCCCCCCCCCCTCTGGACAGCTTGCTTCGATTTTGGCTTCCAGTGGACGGATTTTGTCGTGCGATAGCTCGTTTGAAAGCTAAGAGTGAGACAAATTCAGTGAAAGAATCGGCTTGTTCCTATCTGTCTTCGTTTAGATGTGAGACGCCATTTAAGATTTTGGGACATTGGCGAAAAACGACAGAGTTAGAATTTGGGACGTTTTGGGCTGTAGCTTCAAAACGAAGCATCGGATGGGAAAACGGATTTCAGATTTGGAATCAGCGTGAAATTCTCTATCTGTATGGTGAGTTTCAAGTCAATCGGAGAGAAAAAATTTTCAACATTTTTCGAAAAAACGACAGAGTTAGAATTTTTGCGATGGCTGCCTACTGTAGAGCCAAAACGAAGCATCGGATGGGAAAACGGAGGCCAGATTCGGATTCAGCGTCAAATTCTACATGGAAATGGTGTATTTCCAGCTCAATCG
>CAJQUW010002075.1:0-14213 GCA_907163375.1 Prostheceraeus crozeri | reverse complement strand
TGTGAAATCTTCCAACATAGTGATGGTCAATCGAATATTCATGTGCTCATAATTCTAATTTGAATTAATATCCTCACATTTAAAGAAAACGGTGTTTGATATACTATGGGATTGTCTGATTGATGTTTGTAGAATAAATTGTTTCTATAACGTCACACACGTTTAGTTTCATGGAGAACTACGGTGGATTGGGACAGAGTGCAGCTTTGAGGAAATGAAAAGTGACTTTCATAGATATTCAAGGCAGTTCGAGCCAAAAACCGAGCTGTGACACATCAAAAAGGTAATGCTGTTCATCGTTTAAACCAGGAATAGTAGTGTTTTAAACAAATTGTTTAAAACAGTGTTTAAAATATGTTTTTTCATAAGTGCATAGACTGTAAGCGTTCGGCCATACCTGGTGAATAAATGTATGAAGTAATATTGGGCCCATTACGAGCCCAAAGAGTGTCAACTTCGGACGCGGCGAAGGCAGCCAACAGAGTGAGCCCCTTATTCAAAAGTTTAAAATCACACGTTCGCCTCCTCAACGGCTATCCCCTACTCCCAAATCGCCGTGGAGAGACATATCATGTGGCAAGTCTAATTTGAAGCCCAGAGAGAAGTCGGGGGAGCCTCTAAAACTTAATCTGCGAGAGTCCCGTACATCGCGAGAAAGCAGAGGCAATTGCCCTTCTACGACACGCTGAGCTAGCCTGACAGTGGTGTCAAAGATCGCGTCAGCAATAATTTGTTCAGACCTCAGCAGACCTGTCCTTAGTTATACGTTTCAGACCACGCCCTACGAGTGGCGAACAGCCCAATGCCCCAAAACATTGCAGAGCCTGGCCTCAGACAGCGCAGTGAAGATAGGCACTGTGGTGCTTCAAGAAAAATGTAGCTGATACCCGCATCGCTGTGCAATTAACACATGACTGCCATAGACCGTTTTACATCGGACAAACGTCTAGGACAATCAGAGCTCGCATTCTCGCTAATCATTTAAATTCTCTCCAATCCCCACGTCACTATGGCAACACTTGAAGACAGCACCGTGAAGCTGATATTCCTTTCACTTGGACTATTGTAATGAGTGAAAGAAATTATCGTCACTTAGAGTCGGCGGCCGAGTCCCTTCTTAGTCTCTCCTACAAGAGGGAAAATTTGATGATATGGCTGGTATGGGAGGGCGCGACACTACCACCTCACTGTCGGTCGAGGCAACCAACGCCCGGTCTGAAGATTCCGATGTGACTTTTGTCAAACAAACTGATTGCACGTGTAAATGAAGTTAGTGATGTTAATCCATCTCAGTTTTGATTTCTGATCTTTCGGTTGAAAAATGCTCACGAAACGCGTATACCTCTTCCGCGAACAACTCCGTGTTGTT
This sequence comes from Prostheceraeus crozeri, assembly GCA_907163375.1. Lineage (NCBI taxonomy): Eukaryota > Metazoa > Platyhelminthes > Polycladida > Euryleptidae > Prostheceraeus > Prostheceraeus crozeri. Next base: position 12,844 of record CAJQUW010002075.1, on the reverse strand, counting down.
CATTTTAGTCCTGGGTCGGCGCTTCATGCAGTAACCTTACTTTCATACTAAGAGTCCCTATAAGTGATTCTTAATGCAATTTTTTCAATATTTTACCAATGGTTCTTAGCCTTTTCTTAGCTCAGAGTTCTCCCTAAGCGTTGAAAGTATGTTTAATTCCACTCTAAGATGCAAGCTATTGGGTCCCTATTATAGTTTAAAGAACAAGTCAAAGATGGTACAAACAACACATATCTTCAAATTTAGACGTCTCGGGTAACTAATCATGATTCCTGCAGGAAGTTCAATATCCCAAATAGGCACACACGCTGATGTTGAGTCGATTGCTCTTCTTGGTTTGCTAATCTGATACTGCCGTCAATTGCAAACATATTTCAATGATTTCTTATTTACATGGATTATGACTGCAGTCGAAATTTGTTATCTAGGAGGAAATCAACAGATCTCGCTCATTCAAAAAACTCTTTCGAACCTCATTTCTCCCAAATCCTCCTTCGAACGTCATTACCTGGCATGTTGAATTCCCCCAAGCAGCCACATGGACCCCGGTTAAAGAATCATACAAGAATGCAACCGAAACATCATTCAAACATACTATCTGTCAGTTCGCGAACATCGATCGTGAGGTGCTGGACGCCGAAGGTCGGTTTTGTAAAGTAAATTTTTTAATAAAAATAATTTTTGACTAGAATTTTTGTTCTCTTTCTTTACATTGGGCTGCATCAAAATGGATCACCTATCGAGTGGTCAACTATAACAGCAATCATTTGAAGGATCATTGACGAGATATATTGCATTTTTTGGATCCTGTTTCAATTTTCTTAGACAAGTCAAAAAGACGATGGAACCATGGAAGAAGTGGCATAAGTGAAATATTTTGCACGAAAGACGACGCTTATAAGCATGTGATCGAGGGAACCAGGAAACGCGAGAGAAATGCGCTATAGTAAACCACCGATCGGCTGAGGCCCTACTTGCTGCGAAAACTGCATGGTACAAGATTTCGACGATGACCGGCGACGCAATCGCTAAGTACTTGTAACGGCCAAGTTTTCATCGCTGTTGATGCATCTGCCGCCCCTGTACCACTTACCCAATGCGTTGCAAAAGCATCTACTTCGACTTTTCGTAGGCAACGTTGTTTGGCAAAGGAAGCCGGTTTTGAGACGGAAGCACGTGGTATTGCCATAGCATTATTCTGCACTCATGCAGCACGTAGCAGCTCTAGAACGTCAATTTAGCTGCCTAACACATGGGATTGGTCGTATTGTAATATTGCGCGGAAGGGAAGTCTCGGAAGTAAGAGGGCGTTTTCTCGCTGCAAACAATGCCCAGTTGAACAGGTGAACCTGGCAACATCTAGATTCCTGCTCATACACAATGACGATGGATTTATTGCCACTTTGTTATCTCTTGATAAAATACAAAGTGTCATTTACTTTGCTTCATGATCAGCATTTCCATTACTTCTTAAATGCATCACTTTCATGGGATGCAGACAGTAGGCCTACATACAGCAGTATTATTTTGCAACTGTCGTGTAAAATTCAATTGTCCGGTGTAATTGGCTTAGCCGTATTTAGGGCTCAAAAGTAGGTCACACTTATTTATGGTGCTACTCTTGTCTGAAGTACCATTATGCAAACATCGTCACAGTTCTCAAAATTAAATTTAAAATTTTGCGCAGAATTTCTGGGTAGGTCAACGATTTAGTGATGCTTTTAAAGAAGATTAAGCTAACAATAATGTCATTACAGATTCCTGGTAAAAATGGCTTTTTCTTACAAAATTGTCCTGAAGCTCAGCTTGTTGTTACACGGAACGTCATAAAATGGAATTTTGGCCTATATAGCAGAAAAGTTTTCAAAACCTACAAATTCATTTATAATGCTCGTTTAAAATTTTGGCCTTGACAGTTCGCAAAGGTAAGCCTAACTTTCAAACTTTCAGACGTTGTTGAATTTTCGCACAGAATTTGGACAAGAATCTAAATTTTTGATGTTGCTGAAAACTCTTTTGTTGTAAAACTTTGATTTTACATCTTTTCCTCCAACAGATTCATTAAGACCATTTTGAGACCAACTATATGTATTGCACGCACTGTAGCAATATAGGATAGAAAATCGCGCTTATCTCATTTCATACAGGGCAATTGATGTTTGTAGGTCGTGCTATATTCCTTGCAAACAAAGCCTGTACCTGAGACGTTTGTTGTTTTCTTTCTGTCCGTGCTTCATTCACCATATAAAGAATACGCAAGTACTTTATTCAAAAATGAAAATCGCAGTTTTCACGGAATAACGATCACACATTCAGAAGAAGAGTACGTAAATAAATACAGCATGAAGCCAATGAAGTACATGTATATGATCACGATGAGTCAATAGAGTTGCAGTAAAAGGGAAGAAAGATTTCTGAAGGCCCGTCGGTCCTGTACAACGGAATTAGAGAGACACCACCAATGCAGTAATTTTCTCGGGATCATCACATGAAGGCAGTGAACTTAGATCTCTATATGTCATTATGTTTTATCATGAATGTGCCAAGTAACTAGTTTCCTGCTATAGTGCAAATACATGCAAGTAATTATACACGACAGATAGCATCATTTGTTCAATTGAAATTTGACTTATAAATTTAACCATTGTCATCTCCTAACTACGATGTAAACAAGCTACACTAGGTGACATGCCACGCTCAATCACACGTAATTCACGCGTGAACCACGCGTAATTACACATCCGTGGCTATGCGGGATATTGCTGCAATATCTGTTATATAAGTTAGTATAGTTGGCAGTCCTGTTATATAGACTTTGCGTCTCATGTGTCTGCATGTATCAGTAGGCATAAACAATGTGATAGGACCTCAATTTTCATGCTCAAGGGAGAAGACAGAACATGCTTAGCGGTTCATCTGTGGTTCAAGCGGAAGCGCAGACAACGTAGACGACGCGCAAAATTTAAAACGCTCGCCCGCGCATATTCATAAACATTTTCCATGTTTTATACAGCATCAGATCAAGTGATTTCTGACTCTTAGTGCAGCACGCTGTACGCGGGTAGAAGAATAAGATGTCCTTAACCACGGATGTTTGGGGTGTTCCGTACAATTACACGTGGAATTACGCGTCGTGCATGTCACGTAGTGTATTTTGTCCGCTGTGCTGTTTTGTATCAACATAGCCTACCTATATTGCAGCAAATAATATCGTAAGCATGATATCTTACTGGTGCCGCATGTACAGCATGCTATAAGTTATTGCAGGCACAATATCCCTTTAGGCCAGTAGTGGGCCACCAATTTTAAAAGGCAGAAATGTGTCTGTTCAAAGTTCCTTTATTGAGTACTTTCGAGCGTAATTTTTAGGACTGCTGGACTATACGTAGTGGTGTAGTAGGCATGCATGATGTGAATTGTATTTGTAATACAGCAGCGCACTGTTATTCCAACTAAACATGATATCTTTCAAGGAGCTGCATTTTGCTTTCTAAAATCTATATGAATAATATGAAATGTGAATAGGAGTAGTGAGTCCATCCCAGACGCAAAGCCAAAATGTACAACGATGAGTCATCATGCTGACTCAGCCCCCCCCCCTCTGGAAGGAAGGAAGGAGTGTGAGGCAGAGGTGGCCAAGGACTTGTGCTGGGAGGAATGGGTCCTAGAGGACGCAGGAAATCGTTCCCCCCCCCTCTGGAAGGAAGGAAGGAAGGAGGAGTTCTCCTGTGAGGCTAAGGGTAGGAGAATTAAACCGCCAGAGTTAGGAGAAAAGGTGCGGTTTTGTGGACGTTTTGGGTGAGAAAAGTCCGTATTTCGCCCACGAAGGAGTGCTCGGATGGCGAAAACGGAGAGGGCAGATTCGGATTCTACGTGAAATTTTGGCGTCGCCCCCCCCACGTCTCGACGAGAGTTTCCAACTTTGGCTCTAGAGATGGCTAGAGCTAGAAAGTCGTGTGATTAGCGCGTTTGAAAGCCAAGAGTGAGAAAAATGCAGTGGAAAGCATCCTATGTCCAGCTTTTCCTGGGTTTAGAGAGGAAAATGGCAGGAATCTCTGAAAAACGCCTGAGTTAGAAAAGGTGGGTTTTGGATGTTTTGGGGTGAGAAAGGCCATACTTCCGGCAGAAGGAGTGCTCAGATGGGAAAACGGAGGGCAGATTCGGATTCTAAGTGAAATTTTGGGTTAGGGAGGCTGTTTTTAGCTCAATCGGAGAGACAAAATTTTGAGGACGCCCCCCCTCTGGGCGAGATTTCCAACTTTGGTTCTAGAGATGGTAGAAAGTCGTGCAATAACTCATTTGAAAGCTAAGAGTGAGAAAAATACAGTGGAAAGCATCCTATGTCCAGCTTTTCCTGGGTTTAGAGAGGAAAATGGCTTGAAAATGGTAGGAATCTCCGAAAAACGCCAGAGTTAGAAAAAGGTGGGTTTTGTACGTTTTGGGATGAGAAAGTCCGTATTTCGCCACGAAGGAGTGCTCGGATGGGAAAACGGAGGGCAGATTCGGATTCTACGTGAAATTTTGGGTTAGGGAGTGTAACGCCATCAATAAAATAACGTGATTCAAGCGGAGAGTGTATTGTGAAAGTGAAAGACCCCCTGTGCACTAGGGAAGTCAGGCTCACAACCGATACTTATGCGCAACATTTAACACAACGATGACAAGCACAATCGACACAACAATGAGTAATTACCAGTCACAATTTATGGTTGGGCTCAGCGCAAGCAATAGCAATGGCGCAACATCCCTCCTCTCTGTCGACAGGATCAACGTCAGGCACATAGCGATGTACGGGCTTACACTCACGTTTAGGGCCGACTCTGCTCTGCACCGGGTACTAACTGAGGCAATCGTGGGCGGTCACAGTTCTCCGCCTGTCTTTCCATGAGCGACTAGCGAAGTATTGTTTCCTTGTCGGACGAGTGAATTTAATCATGGGAACATAACCGGAGGCTCCTTTCGATGTGGTTAGGTAGAGAATGTTCCTGCGTTGGGTTCGAAGTGGGATAGTCATGGGACATTTGACGGTATATCCGAGAAGTATTTCCGCAGAGCGGTCTTTGCTCCCCTCTGGGCCGTGTTGCGTATGGACGAAGAGCAGACGATGAAGATACGAAGTCAACAGTACTCTTTGCTGGATTGTAACACTTCAGGCCGTCCTTGATCACTCTTACACATTCTTTCCCAGCGAGACCGTTTGACTGAGGTCTGTTACTCCGGGAGAAGTGGATCAAACTGACAGCCACCACGCGATTCAGCCAATTTTTGAGTTCCATGTTTGTGAATTCTGGTGCGTTGTCACAAAGACCAAATCACACCTTCGGGACCACCGAAGCGAGCGAATAAAAGGTTCGAAGATACTCGATAACCGTCTGCGTCTGACGATTCTTGAAGATTTCAGCTGTGTCTACAACCACGCTGGTCGAATCGACGATGACCAGTATGTCTACCAGCAGCACGATGATGCGCCCAGTCCATATGTAACCGACTCCACGGCTTCACACATCTCATCGGCCAAGAGTGAGTGGTATCCGCGCGGGCACCCAAATCGAACGAGCACTGACATTCGTTGCATCCTTTCACGAACGCCTCCACTTGGGTATTCATTCCAGGCCAGAAAAAAATTCTCGTATGGATCAGACCTTAAGGATGATTTAACGCCATTATGAGTCTGATGAGCAATTTCAATGATGCGGCGGTACAAAGACTGCGGGTGCGGGACGGAACTCGTGCGAGCCAAGTTCCTGATTACGTTATTGTCAACGGTCAATTGGAAATGCCCATTCTTTTGAATGGGCGTTCCCCACCTCGAGACATTGCCCCACCTACCGTGATTATTCGCCTGAGAGAGTTCACATAATATCTGTCCTTTTTAGTCTCTTTGCTGTATTTCGATTAACGGTGATGCACGGTTCGCTATAAATGAATGGACGGGACCTTGGTGGAGTCTAGGCAGTCAACCGCGACAAGAGCGTCGGCAACAGTATTACTAGTACCTTTGAGGTGTTTTATTGCGTAGTCATAGCGAAGCATTTTGAGTGAAAACTTCATGAGGCGAGGGGAAATTGTCTGTTGTTTACATCTTGTCTTCTGGACTCAAAACATGTGGACAAGGGGTTTATATGATCTGTTTGAATGAGGAACTTTTTTCCTAACAACAAAATTTTCCAAGCGTCTGCAGGACATAGAATCGCTAATCTTCGCGCTCGATGTTGCTATAGCGAGAAGAATCTGTTGGCGTTAGCTTGCGGGAAACATATAATATGGGGTGGTCATCGTTGAGTCATCACGGCTCGCGATAGGCTTTTACTAGGACGCATCCACTGTTATCACAGTAGATTTTCGATAGTGAAAAAGGCTAGGCGAACCGGTGTGATGTTAGCTGTCGTTTCAATACTTGAAACTTCTGCTCGCATTCTTTCATTTCTCATTCCAATTTTTCTTTTTATTTGTTGCAGCTTCATAAAAGCGGTGCACAAATGTCGGAAAATCCCTGAATAAATCTGCCGTAATATGGTCGGCCAGTCCTATAAACACAGCTTGTCAAATCTTTGGGCGTATTAGGAACTTACCAGCATTTTGCAATTTTTGAAGTTAATGACTGAAGAGTCGGGCTGGATACCAAGACGCACTGAAGATGAATCCTAAAAATCTCAGAGAATCAGATGATGAGGACGCATTTTTCGGTGTTCACTGTGACATCGATGCTCTCGGAAGGGCGTTTATAGACTTGGCTTAATCTCTTCTTTAGTTGGCGGTCGGATCTGCACAAAATCATTGATATCGTTTGGTACACAATGACGCTTGTATGCCTTTCTAGAAAGAAGTTGCTCCATGCACTTTTGAAAGATTGCAGTTCGAGTTTTTTTCATTTCCCATTTGCAAGCGATATTGATACACGAAATAATCCTTTATGTGTGTGTTGATCGTGGATAAAAGAGGCAGCATGTAGTCTCATACTAAGCTCAATTTGGAGGAATACGCAGATTTTAAATCAACTTTAGCAAATTTCGATGCATTCCCAATTTTCGAGAATATTTCTTCGACCGTCGGAAGAGGATAGGCATCCGATTGATTGTTGGAATTAATTCGGTTGCTTTGAAATCGATGCACCATTCTGTATAGTCCCATTCGATTTTTTCACCCAAAGCGCAACCGGGCACTGTTGCGCAGGTGGACGTGGCCCGAAATTGGGGTGAGTAATATCCTTGGATCTCAAGCTGTGTTGTAATTCCTTATCAAGCCGCTCCTTTCAATGTGAATCGGGATTCGGGACGCGCTTTAAAGAATTTTAATGACTGATCCATTTCATCTGATCAGCTGGATGCTAGCCGAGAATTCCTTTGATGTTGTGGGCAAGCAAGTTTTACTGGTCCTCGTTAGAGAAGGTGCAAACGTGGGAGCCGTTCCTTGTTTATTAGTGATGATCTCGCCAAGCAGTCCGAAATCACGATCTGTGTCGATTACTAAAAAATTTGGCATCATGAGTAGCTCCTTCCCCCGATAGGGCTCATAGCGTGGGTTGGTGGGGCGTTGAGTTGCCCTAATTACCCCGGCATTTGTGAGCGATCATAATTAGTGGGCACGAGGTTCGTGCTAGCCAAGCTGGGAGATCCTAGCTTTTCCCATTTGCGTTCTAGACATAAGAGACATTGCTCAAGCGCCGGTGTCCACTTCGAAGTCTAACCGAATGCCATGTGGTCCAACCTCTAAAGTTTTGTATGATTTTTTTCAGAATCTATTCGAGTCAGACAGTGAAAATATCAATGTTGTGAGTCTCGCGAGCTTGCAGATCTCGAGTTTTGAATATTGTTGATAATTACCGCCTTTGGTTTAACTTTCTCTTCTGCAACATTTTGCGTAGTGATTTAGTTTTCCACATTTGTGGCATGTGCTCCCGAAGGCCGTGACATTATAGTCTCGGTTTGTGTTGGTTTTTGACGAGCAGTTGCTGCAACTGAAATCTCTGACTGATTGTCTGCGGGCGAAAAAGCTATCTACATGTCAACATGTTCATCGGTCGCTTTGACATTATTAATGTTGACAAAAATCAGCCACTTGTGCTGACATATTACAGAAGTCGATGATGTCTGACATTTTATTGGTTTGGTTCACAACTGCAGTTTTTCGAGAATTTTGAGCTTCAGGTGCGTTGTCTCTCAGTCCCTGCGATTGAACTCTTAGCTTTACTAATTCCTCACTTGGGTTGCTTGATTTCAACTGTTCCCAATGACAGTGTTGAGCTGATATCATTTAGTCGTGATAAAAAGTCGACTTCACTTTCGTCGCCGTTTTGTGATATTTGTAGGAAGTTCGTGCGGTCAGCGACGGAGCAAACGCTTTCTAGGTTCGACGTAGTCAAAGATTGTCTTCTTTATATCTTGGAATAGGGATTTTTCAATGTTCTGACCGGCATCATAGATACCAACTTTAATAGGGCCTTTGGGTTCCACATCTTTCTTAAAAATTCAGTCCGTTTGTGGAGAAGTGCCGGATGTTTCCTAACCTGTTATCTTCAATTTCTTTTTCGTTCGGCAATGTGGCCTCAAAGTGGCGATCTATTCCAACAGTGTTCAGTCTCGCAGCGCTGTCAAGCCGAGTAAGTAATAGTCAGATTTTCCAGACTATCAGTGATTAATTTGCTGATAGGAAAGCTAAATATTTTAAAACCTCTGACAGTGAACTCGCTCAGGGAATCAAAATCAAGGAGATAAGAGGTGCAACAACTGCGTACCGAAAATGATAGCGCCCAGGTCAATTGAATAAACAATGCTCGCATAGATCAGGTCCGAATCTGTTTCCCGACACCACCTGTAACGCCATCAATAAACATAACGTTGATTCAAGCGGAGAGTGTCTTGTGAAAGTTGAAAAGACCTGTGCATGGGAAGTTCAGGCTCACAACCCGATACTTATGCAACCATTAACACGATGACAACGCCAACTTCGACAACAAATGGGGAGGTAAATTACAGTCGACAATTTTACCTGGTTGGGCCTCAGCGCCAAGCAATGAGCCGCAACATTTTTATTTTTTTTTTTTTTTTTTTTTTTTTTTTTTTTTTTTTTTTTTTTTTTTTTTTTTTTTTTTTTTTTTTTTTTTTTTTTTTTTTTTTTTTTTTTTTTTTTTTTTTTTTTTTTTTTTTTTTTTTTTTTTTTTTTTTTTTTTTTTTTTTTTTTTTTTTTTTTTTTTTTTTTTTTTTTTTTTTTTTTTTTTTTTTTTTTTTTTTTTTTTTTTTTTTTTTTTTTTTTTTTTTTTTTTTTTTTTTTTTTTTTTTTTTTTTTTTTTTTTTTTTTTTTTTTTTTTTTTTTTTTTTTTTTTTTTTTTTTTTTTTTTTTTTTTTTTTTTTTTTTTTTTTTTTTTTTTTTTTTTTTTTTTTTTTTTTTTTTTTTTTTTTTTTTTTTTTTTTTTTTTTTTTTTTTTTTTTTTTTTTTTTTTTTTTTTTTTTTTTTTTTTTTTTTTTTTTTTTTTTTTTTTTTTTTTTTTTTTTTTTTTTTTTTTTTTTTTTTTATTTTTTTTTTTTTTTTTTTTTTTTTTTTTTTTTTTTTTTTTTTTTTTTTTTTTTTTTTTTTTTTTTTTTTTTTTTTTTTTTTTTTTTTTTTTTTTTTTTTTTTTTTTTTTTTTTTTTTTTTTTTTTTTTTTTTTTTTTTTTTTTTTTTTTTTTTTTTTTTTTTTTTTTTTTTTTTTTTTTTTTTTTTTTTTTTTTTTTTTTTTTTTTTTTTTTTTTTTTTTTTTTTTTTTTTTTTTTTTTTTTTTTTTTTTTTTTTTTTTTTTTTTTTTTTTTTTTTTTTTTTATTTTTTTTTTTTTTTTTTTTTTTTTTTTTTTTTTTTTTTTTTTTTTTTTTTTTTTTTTTTTTTTTTTTTTTTTTTTTTTTTTTTTTTTTTTTTTTTTTTTTTTTTTTTTTTTTTTTTTTTTTTTTTTTTTTTTTTTTTTTTTTTTTTTTTTTTTTTTTTTTTTTTTTTTTTTTTTTTTTTTTTTTTTTTTTTTTTTTTTTTTTTTTTTTTTTTTTTTTTTTTTTTTTTTTTTTTTTTTTTTTTTTTTTTTTTTTTTTTTTTTTTTTTTTTTTTTTTTTTTTTTTTTTTTTTTTTTTTTTTTTTTTTTTTTTTTTTTTTTTTTTTTTTTTTTTTTTTTTTTTTTTTTTTTTTTTTTTTTTTTTTTTTTTTTTTTTTTTTTTTTTTTTTTTTTTTTTTTTTTTTTTTTTTTTTTTTTTTTTTTTTTTTTTTTTTTTTTTTTTTTTATTTTTTTTTTTTTTTTTTTTTTTTTTTTTTTTTTTTTTTTTTTTTTTTTTTTTTTTTTTTTTTTTTTTTTTTTTTTTTTTTTTATTTTTTTTTTTTTTTTTTTTTTTTTTTTTTTTTTTTTTTTTTTTTTTTTTTTTTTTTTTTTTTTTTTTTTTTTTTTTTTTTTTTTTTTTTTTTTTTTTTTTTTTTTTTTTTTTTTTTTTTTTTTTTTTTTTTTTTTTTTTTTTTTTTTTTTTTTTTTTTTTTTTTTTTTTTTTTTTTTTTTTTTTTTTTTTTTTTTTTTTTTTTTTTTTTTTTTTTTTTTTTTTTTTTTTTTTTTTTTTTTTTTTTTTTTTATTTTTTTTTTTTTTTTTTTTTTTTTTTTTTTTTTTTTTTTTTTTTTTTTTTTTTTTTTTTTTTTTTTTTTTTTTTTTTTTTTTTTTTTTTTTTTTTTTTTTTTTTTTTTTTTTTTTTTTTTTTTTTTTTTTTTTTTTTTTTTTTTTTTTTTTTTTTTTTTTTTTTTTTTTTTTTTTTTTTTTTTTTTTTTTTTTTTTTTTTTTTTTTTTTTTTTTTTTTTTTTTTTTTTTTTTTTTTTTTTTTTTTTTTTTTTTTTTTATTTTTTTTTTTTTTTTTTTTTTTTTTTTTTTTTTTTTTTTTTTTTTTTTTTTTTTTTTTTTTTTTTTTTTTTTTTTTTTTTTTTTTTTTTTTTTTTTTTTTTTTTTTTTTTTTTTTTTTTTTTTTTTTTTTTTTTTTTTTTTTTTTTTTTTTTTTTTTTTTTTTTTTTTTTTTTTTTTTTTTTTTTTTTTTTTTTTTTTTTTTTTTTTTTTTTTTTTTTTTTTTTTTTTTTTTTTTTTTTTTTTTTTTTTTTTTTTTTTTTTTTTTTTTTTTTTTTTTTTTTTTTTTTTTTTTTTTTTTTTTTTTTTTTTTTTTTTTTTTTTTTTTTTTTTTTTTTTTTTTTTTTTTTTTTTTTTTTTTTTTTTTTTTTTATTTTTTTTTTTTTTTTTTTTTTTTTTTTTTTTTTTTTTTTTTTTTTTTTTTTTTTTTTTTTTTTTTTTTTTTTTTTTTTTTTTTTTTTTTTTTTTTTTTTTTTTTTTTTTTTTTTTTTTTTATTTTTTTTTTTTTTTTTTTTTTTTTTTTTTTTTTTTTTTTTTTTTTTTTTTTTTTTTTTTTTTTTTTTTTTTTTTTTTTTTTTTTTTTTTTTTTTTTTTTTTTTTTTTTTTTTTTTTTTTTTTTTTTTTTTTTTTTTTTTTTTTTTTTTTTTTTTTTTTTTTTTTTTTTTTTTTTTTTTTTTTTTTTTTTTTTTTTTTTTTTTTTTTTTTTTTTTTTTTTTTTTTTTTTTTTTTTTTTTTTTTTTTTTTTTTTTTTTTTTTTTTTTTTTTTTTTTTTTTTTTTTTTTTTTTTTTTTTTTTTTTTTTTTTTTTTTTTTTTTTTTTTTTTTTTTTTTTTTTTTTTTTTTTTTTTTTTTTTTTTTTTTTTTTTTTTTTTTATTTTTTTTTTTTTTTTTTTTTTTTTTTTTTTTTTTTTTTTTTTTTTTTTTTTTTTTTTTTTTTTTTTTTTTTTTTTTTTTTTTTTTTTTTTTTTTTTTTTTTTTTTTTTTTTTTTTTTTTTTTTTTTTTTTTTTTTTTTTTTTTTTTTTTTTTTTTTTTTTTTTTTTTTTTTTTTTTTTTTTTTTTTTTTTTTTTTTTTTTTTTTTTTTTTTTTTTTTTTTTTTTTTTTTTTTTTTTTTTTTTTTTTTTTTTTTTTTTTTTTTTTTTTTTTTTTTTTTTTTTTTTTTTTTTTTTTTTTTTTTTTTTTTTTTTTTTTTTTTTTTTTTTTTTTTTTTTTTTTTTTTTTTTTTTTTTTTTTTTTTTTTTTTTTTTTTTTTTTTTTTTTTTTTTTTTTTTTTATTTTTTTTTTTTTTTTTTTTTTTTTTTTTTTTTTTTTTTTTTTTTTTTTTTTTTTTTTTTTTTTTTTTTTTTTTTTTTTTTTTTTTTTTTTTTTTTTTTTTTTTTTTTTTTTTTTTTTTTTTTTTTTTTTTTTTTTTTTTTTTTTTTTTTTTTTTTTTTTTTTTTTTTTTTTTTTTTTTTTTTTTTTTTTTTTTTTTTTTTTTTTTTTTTTTTTTTTTTTTTTTTTTTTTTTTTTTTTTTTTTTTTTTTTTTTTTTTTTTTTTTATTTTTTTTTTTTTTTTTTTTTTTTTTTTTTTTTTTTTTTTTTTTTTTTTTTTTTTTTTTTTTTTTTTTTTTTTTTTTTTTTTTTTTTTTTTTTTTTTTTTTTTTTTTTTTTTTTTTTTTTTTTTTTTTTTTTTTTTTTTTTTTTTTTTTTTTTTTTTTTTTTTTTTTTTTTTTTTTTTTTTTTTTTTTTTTTTTTTTTTTTTTTTTTTTTTTTTTTTTTTTTTTTTTTTTTTTTTTTTTTTTTTTTTTTTTTTTTTTTTTTTTTTTTTTTTTTATTTTTTTTTTTTTTTTTTTTTTTTTTTTTTTTTTTTTTTTTTTTTTTTTTTTTTTTTTTTTTTTTTTTTTTTTTTTTTTTTTTTTTTTTTTTTTTTTTTTTTTTTTTTTTTTTTTTTTTTTTTTTTTTTTTTTTTTTTTTTTTTTTTTTTTTTTTTTTTTTTTTTTTTTTTTTTTTTTTTTTTTTTTTTTTTTTTTTTTT